>CAUYPK010166504.1:0-10155 GCA_963574355.1 Loris lydekkerianus
TGAAGAAGACAGGCGCATGGCCTACAGACATATGAAAAAATGCTCATCATCTTTAATCATCAGAGAAATGCAAATCAAAACTACTTTGAGATATCATCTAACTCCAGTAAGATTAGCCCATATCACAAAATCCCAAGACCATAGATGTTGGCATGGATGTGGAGAAAAGGGAACACTTCTACACTGCTGGTGGAAATGCAAATTAATACATTCCTTTGGAAAGATGTTTGGAGAACACTTAGAGATCTAAAAATAGCTCTTCCATTCAATCCTTTAATTCCTCTGCTAGGTATATACCCAGAAGACCAAAAATCACGTTATAACAAAGATATTTGTACCAGAATGTTTATTGCAACCCAAATCATAATTGCTAAGTCATGGAAGAAACCCAAGTGCCCATCGACCCACGAATGGACTAGCAAACTGTGGTAGATGTATACCATGGAATACTATGCAGCCTTACAGAAAGATGGAGACTTTACCTCTTTCATGTCTACATGGATGGAGCTGGAACATATTCTCCTTAGCAAAGTATCCCAGAAACGGAAGTATCCAATGTACTCAGCCCTACTATGAAGCTAAACTATAGCTTTCACATGAAGGCTATAACTCAACTATACCACAAGACTATGGGGAAAGGGCCAAGGAAGGGGAAGGGAAGGGGGAGGTTTGGGTGGAGGGAGGGTAATGGGTTGGGCCACATCTATGGTGCATATTTTTATCTATAATAAAAAATAAATAAATTATAAAAAAAAAAAAAAAGAAAAAAAAAAGAAATAGATGTCATCTTCCAGGCCCTCCAGCAGTTGCTGAGCTTGGAAGGGCTACAACCAGAGCCACAGAAGATGCCAAATGTCAAAGGAGTGACAAGAAGGAGGTGATGGAGCCCCAGGAAAAAGAGATACAGAGCAGTGAGGAGGGCACACAAGGAAAGGACTTGGCCTGAGTGGGTTTTAAGACAGGTGCGGGGCATTTCAGAGTGGAGAAACACGTTCATGCATTCCACAAACACGATGTCACATTTACCACACTTGGTAAGGTACAGACTACTTCAGGTAAAGCAGGATAAAGCTGACAGGAGATAGTGTATAAACCAGCATCTACAGTGCTTAGAAGATTTTGACAAGGGCCAGAAGAGCAATTGTAGATGGCCAGCCTTCTTTTTTTTTTTTTTTTTCTTAGAGACAGAGTCTCACTTTGTCGTTCTTAGTAGAGTGCTGTGGCGTCACAGCTCACAGCAACCTCCAGCTCTTGGGCTTAGCCAATTCTCTTGCCTCAGCCTCCTGAGTAGCTGGGACTATAGGCGCCTGCCACAACACCTGGCTATTTTTGTTGTTGTTGCAGTTTGGCTGGGGTTGGGTTCGAACCCGCCACTCTTGGTATATGGGGCAGGGGCCCTACTCACTTAGCCACAGAAGTTGCCCCAGACCCAGCCTTCTTTGGAAATTGTCTCCTCCTCCTCTCAATTCTTCTCCCTGCTACCAAGATCAACAAAGGAGAACCTGTTAGACAACTGAGCCAAAGATGGCCCATGCATATTGGCTCCTGTGCTGCGTTCTTCTTCAGTGAATGCTGAACCCCGTTACCTCTGCTGATGCCAAACTCAAATTTTTATATATCCAGTAATGTTTTAAATAGCCAAAGCAATCAATATTTAGCCATTTAGAAGCTGCCTGCTTTGTACATCAGACAAAACTACCACTGGTGTCTGCTGGGCATTAACAGATACAGCCTTGTGGTTATAAGACCCTATGCAGCTACTGCCTCCAGAGCAATCCGATCCAGAGACTCCTCGCCATGCTCCTGAGCAATAGAAATCATCCAGACATATATAGGGCCCCATCCTCCTATCCCCTGGGAGTTCCCTTGCCCTCCCTCTGACCTTCAACAGACTCTTACCATGAGGGACTTCGCTGCATGCAAACCTGTCAAAGTGTACCACCCAACAAAGCTTCCGTATGCTTCTGCCACTTTGTGGTTATATCTTTTTCTTTTTTTGTTGAGACAGAGTCTCACTATGTCGCCCTCAGTAGAGTGCCATGGCATCACAGCTCACAGCAACCTCAAACTCTTGGGTTTAAGCAATTCTCTTGCTTCAGCCTCCTAAGTAGCTGGGACTACAGATGCCTACTACATTGCCTGGCTATTTTTTTGTTATAGCTGTCATTGTTGTTTAGCAGGTCTAAGTTCGAACCCACCGGCCCTGGTAGATGTGGCTGACACCCTAGCCACTGAGCTATGGGCACTGAGCCACAAGGTCATATTTTTTTCCTTTGATTGGCCTCTAGATCTCTCAAACCCCCTACACCAGGCTGCCATATTTATAGTCATGTGACTAAAGCCAGTCCAGTCAGATTACCTTTCTTAGGGACGCAGAATTGAGATATAGAAAATAGAAGTAGCAAATTAGACATCTAAATATCCTTAAATATGCTCTCAGTTCACCCCCCCCCCACACACACACACACACCCCACTTTTGCCACAAAAAAGTAAGTTTGTCTGAAGGAGTCTGTTACATGCAATAAAACTATGTTAACTAACTTAAAAAGTTTACTAAAAGAGCTCAGCATAGAGAGAGAGGAATTTCAACACTAGCAATCAGGGAAATTTTCAAGTGAGAAAGAAATTAGAAGTTGGAATTGGGCCTTGAAGCCCGAGCTCTTCGTGAGCGCTCATCAACACAGGAGTAAAGACGTGTGGCACGCCAGCTTCAGGAAAGCTGGGCCAGGCTAGAGAAAACGGTCGTGCTAGAGAGCTAAGGTGAGACAGAGGTCACACAGGGAGGCCTCAGCCATTGTGGGTGCCTGTGGGATTCCAATCCAGCTGAAGAAAACCACGTTTTTCATTTTCTGACATCCTGAGGTGTCTGTGGTACAGGCTGAAAATAAAGTCTCAGAGTGGAGCCGAGGTAACATGCCTCTGTTCATGCTGCCTCCCTTACCTCTAGGGAAACTAGAAAGCTGTGGGGGAAAGGTTGCAAAAAGGAGCATGAGGGCTCCTGTAACTACTGATGTATTGTCATTTATGAGTGAGGACACCACCCACCCTATCATAGCCAACAGAGAGCCACTGAAGCTGAGTAAGGCAGAAACCATGAGTGTAGTGTTTTAGGAAATTTGGGGCAAAGGTGTTGAAGATGGTTTGGAGAAGGAGAGTCCAGAGCCAAAACTTCAGGTGGAAAGGGACAAAAACCTGAGATGATGCTCCCACCAGTGGGAAGAGAGAGATTAGTGCCCACAGTCCCTTGAGGAAAAAGAGGAGTGAGGGCTGGGACCGACTCGGGCGGCAGGGCGGCAGGGCGGCAGCAATACCTTCGGACTGTAGGAACGAGGCCCACAAAAGCAGCAAAAACTACAGGGGAGTCAAAAGAAAGAAAAAGCAAAGGGTGACATGTCAGGAGTTTTTTGTTTTTAAGACTTTTCACTCATCAGTGCCACCTGGGGCATTTAAAATTTAGATAGTGGGCAGCGCCCGTAACTCAGTGGGTAGGGTGTCGGCCACATACACCCAGGCTGGCAGGTTCAAACCCAGCCCAGGTCAGCTAAACAGCAATGACAAGTGCAACGAAAAAACAGCCAGGTGTTGGGGCGGGCACCTGCAGTCCCAGCTACTCGGGAGGCTGAGGCAAGAGAATCATTTAAGCCCAAGAGTTTGAGGTTGCTGTGAGCTGTGATGCCACAGACTCTACCAAGGGCAACACAGTGAGACTTTGTCTCAAAAAAAGAAAAAAAAAATTAATTAATAAAAAATAAAATAAAATACAATTTAGCTAGAAATCCAAGGTCTTACTGGCTTGAAGAACCAAAAAAGACAGAGTTGCAGGTAACTACGAAAGGTAGACAGTGAAAAATAATATCCCAGAAAGGAGAGTTTCAGAAGGGGAACCCTCCAGTTTTCCGTAAAAACTACTGTGGCTATACACATGGAGTGAAGATTACAAACAAAGACTAAAATAACAAGGATTTAGCTGCTGCCCACTGCAGGAAAGATAGGGGTTGGAATTAGAGTTTACTAAAGGTATCTGCCTGCTGTGCTGAGACAAAACAAATCAATAGTTTTCAAAAATAACATAATCCAGAGTCCTTGCAATGTACCATTCACAACATCCAAGTTACTATGATTAGAAATATAAAGAAATACAGATATATAAAGAAAATACAGCCTATATTTAAGAAAAACCAAATGCAATTAGAAAGGCTAACCTCAAAATGACCCGAATATTATAATTAACAGGCAATAATTTTAAAAACCTGTTAAAACTATGCACATAATACTTTTACCATACACATACAAATTATGCACATGACATTAAAAAAGTGCTCATAATAAACAAGAACTGACCAGAAAATCTGAAATGAAATATAAAAATGATTTTTTAAATTTCCTGAATGGATTTAAGAACAAAAAGGAAAGGACAAAAGAGAGTCTATGAATTATTGAAAACTAAACAAAGATTTACCTGATCTTTAAGACAGAGAGAAATAAAGTCTGAAAAAAATACAAACCTTAAGGGCCCATGAGACAGACTATTTATCACCATACAGTGATTAAAATCTGAGAAGAAGAGGAAACAAATACAGAAAGAGAAAGAATGAAATATCCAGATTATTTGAAGAAATAATGACCACAAACTTCCCCCATTTAGTTAAAAACATACATTTTCATGTTTAAGAAGCTCTGTAAACACTAATCAAGATTTACACAAAGAAAATCATACCTAGCCATATTGTAGTCAAACTTCTGAAAAACAAAGATTAAAAGTCAGAACAAAAGAAGATGATTAATGCACCCAGAATGGGTAGAAACATTATGTATAGAAGACCAATGGACAAAGACAACACCAGATTTCTCATCAGACATGAGAGGCTGAGGCAAGAGAATCGCTTAAGCCCAAGAGCTGGAGGTTGCTGTGAGCTGTGACGCCAGGCACTCTACCAAGGGTGACAATAGTGAGGCTCTGTCTCAAAAGAAAAAAAAATTAGGTGGTGGGTACAGTGGCTCACACCTGTAATCCTAGGACTCAGACAGGCCAAGGCAGGAAGGTCACTTGAACTTAGGAGTAAAGACCAGCCTGATCTATCTCCACCAAAAATAGAAAAAATTAGTTGGATGTAGTGGTACATGCCTGTAGTCCCAGCTACTCAGGAGGCTGAGGTAGGAGGATATGTTGAGCCCAGGAGTTTGAGGTTGTAATGAGCCATGATGACACCATTGCACTCTACCCAGGGTGACAGAGTAAGACTCTGTTGAAAGGAAAGGAAAAGAAAAGGAAAGAAAAAGAAGAACAAATGAAACCCAAAGCCAAAAGAAGGAAATGGCAGAGTGGAGATCAATTCAACATAAAACAAAAATAGGGGGGAAAAAAAAAAAAATTAATGAAACCAAAGGCTGTTTTTTGGGGGGGGGTTTTGTTTTGTTTTGTTTTGTTTTGTTTTTAGAGAACATTAATAGAACTGATAAAACTCTAACCAGTATTATTAGGAAAAAAAGAAGAGAAAATATTACAAATAGCAGGAATGAGAAAACTGATGTCACCACAATCTATAGCTGTTAAAGTGTAAGGGGACGTTATATACAACTTTGTACTAATAAATTCAATATTTAAATTAAGTTGACAAATTCTCTGAAAGATATAAATTAGCCTACAGGCACATTACCTGAAAGTGTTCAGTCTTACCTGTAAGACAAAAACTAACAAAGATCAAGATAGAAATAGATAATGTAAATAGGCTTACATCTGTTAAGTAACTTGAATTTGTAGGTAAAAACCTTCACACAAAGACCCCAGGCCCAGATAGTTTCCGTACAGAATTATATCAAACATTTAAGGAAAAACAATACTAATTCTACACAAATGCTTCCAGGACATTGAAGAGGTCAGAGTTCTTTCCACTTTATGAGTCCAGGATGATTCCAATACTGAAACCAGATAAAGACTTATAAGAAAAGAAAACTAAGGACCAATATCCCTCATAAATATACCTGTAAAATTTCTTAATGAAGGCTCAGCGCATGTAGCTCAACTGGCTAAGGCACCAGCCACATACACCTGAGCTGGCGGGTTCGAATCCAGCCAGGGGCTTGCCAAACAATGACAACTACAACCAAAAAATAGGGCATTGTGGCAGGTGCCTGTAGTCACAGCTATGCCAGAGGCTGAGGCAAGAGAATTGCTTAACCCCAGGAGTTAGAGGTTGCTGTGAGCTGTGATGCCACAGCACTCTACCCAGGGTGATATCTTGAGGCTCTGTCTCCAAAAAAATAAAAATTTTTTTTCTTAATAAAAAAGTTTGGCAAATGAAATCCAATAACAAGTGTAAAAGGTAATACATGGTCAAGATGGGTTTATTCCAGGAATTCAGGGTTGATTTAACATTACAGGCAGTCTCTGGGTTATACATGAAAGAGGTTCTGTAGGTGTGTCCTTAAGTTGAATTTGTATGTATATTGGAACAAATATATTTACCTATTACCTGGGATAGCCCCCTTCTGTCTGTGTGAGTTGTACATCCATCAGATGTTGGTAACTCGGGGACTGCCAATACAAAGATTGATCAATATAATTTGCCACATTAACAACTAAAAAAGAAATGTCATATGATTATTTCAATAGACACATTTGACAAAATACAACATCTATTCTTAGTAAAATCTGTCAAGAAATAGAAATAGCAAGGAACTTCCTCAACTTGATAATTAGCATTTACAACAAAAAATACTGTAGCTATTATCATATCAAAACTGAATGCTTTCCTCCTAAGATTAGGAACAGGACAAGGTTCTTTGCTCTTATTACTACTTCTACTTCACATTCTATCGAAAGTTCTGGTCATGCAATCAGGCAAGAAAAAGAAATAAAAGGCAATCAAATTGGAAAGGAAGAAGTAAAACTGTATTTGCAGATTATGTCAATTTCTTTGTGGAAAGTCCCAAAGAATCTACAGAAAAGAACTTAGAACTAACAAGTGATGTCTCTTACATCAATATACAACAAGTGATGTAAGATACATAGTTATACAAAAAGCAGTATTTCTACAACATGGTAAATAATAATCACATATTAAAATAAAAAATATACCACATATACTCAAGTATAAGCCGAGTTTTTTCGGCACAAAATTTGTGCCCAGTTTGGTTTTTCGGCACAAATTTTGTGCCGAAAAAACTCGGCTTATACTCAAGTATATACGGTAATTTGCAATAACATAAGTAACTGAAATACTGAGAGGTAAATCTCACAAAAGATATCCATGACCTGTATGCTAAAAACTACAAAACATTACTGAGAGAAATTAAAGAGTATGTCCTGTCCTTTGACTGGAGGACTCAGTATGATTAAGATGTTAATTTTCCTCAAATTGATCTAAAGATTCAAAGTTATCCCAATAAAAATCTCATCAGGACTTTCTCTTGCCAAGCTGAGTAACAATTCATATGTAGCCAGACACAGTGGTTCACTCATATAATCCTAGCACTCTGGGAGGTTGAGGCAGGTGGATTGCTTGAGCTCAGGAGTTCAAGACCAGCCTGAGCTATAGCAAGACCCCTGTCTCTAAAAAAAAAAGAAAAGAAAATAGAAAAAGAAAGAAAGAAAAAGAAATTCATATGTAAATACAAAGGACTCAAAACAGCCAAAACTGATCGCATTAATGTACACAGCTATGATTTAATATTAATAAAAAAACAGCCAAAACAACTTTCAAAAAGAATAAAATTAGAGGACTTCTACTACATGACTCTAAGATTTATTATAACACTGCACTAATCAAGACATTGTGGTATAAGGCATTAAAACAGACAAATAGATTAATGGAACAGAATAGAATTCAGAAACAAACTCACATTGGTCAACTGGTTTTAAACAAAAGTACAAAAGTAATTTGGAGGAGTTTTTTCAATCAATGGTTCTGAGACAATATGAAATCTTGATAGAAAAACAGAGAGAGAAAGAAAATAAAAGAAAACTCAATACATAACTTACGTCACAGACAAAAGGTGATTCAAAATGGACTACAAAATTAAATGTAAAACTATAAAATTGTTAAAGGAAAACGTAGGGGAAAATCTTTGTGACCTTGTGTAAGACAAATGACTCTTAGCCATAGCACTAAAAGTGCAATCCATAAATGAAAAAATGGATAAATATGACTTCAAAGTTAAGAATGTCTATTCTTCAAAAGACATTGTTAAAAGAACAAAAAGATAGCTGGGCACCCGTAGCTTAGTGGTTAGGGGCTGGTGGGTTCAAAACCAGACTAGACCTGCTAAAACAAAACAAAACAAAAAAAGCTGGGTGTTGTGGTGGGCACCTGTAGACCCAGCTACTTGGGAGGCTGAGAAAAGAGAATCACTTAAGTCCAAGAATTTGAGGTTGCCGTGTGCCACCACAGCGCTCTACCAAGGGCAACAAAGTAAGACTCTGTCTCAATTTTTAAAAAAAAGACAAGTCACAGGTTCTGATAAAGTATTTTTTCCACTGTGCCACAATTGTATTTCTACAGACCAGCAACATGCAACTAGAAAATGAATTTAGGGCGGTGCCTGTGGCTCAGCGGGTAGGGCGCTGGACCCATATACCAAGGGTAGCAGGTTCAAACCCGGCCCCAGCCAAACTGCAACAACAACAACAAAAACAAATGGCTGGGCATTGTGGCGGGTGCCTGTAGTCCCAGCTACTTGGGACGCTGAGGCAGGAGAATCGCCTAAGCCCAGGAAATGGAGGTTGCTGTGAGCTGTGTGACGCCATGGCACTGTACCAAGGGCGATAAGGTGAGACTTTGTCTCTACAAAAAAAAAAAAAAGAAAAAGAAAATGAATTTAAAAATTGATACCATTTAACATATCATCAAAAATACACCTGGGGATTCCAGAGGTTGCCCAATAGGAAAACAAACAAACAGATAGGAAAAATTAACAAACTCATATTTTATACTTTCTATTTTTAACATTTTTTATTTATACATCAACACATAGAGAAATAGTCTGTAAATATTTTATGAAGTTGTATAATGAATATTTTGTGAACAAAGGTACATTTAGCTAAACTTTCCCATTTTTCCTATGTATGTACGGCAACCTTTGGGGGCACCCTGTATAGCTAGTAAAAGATACACAAAACTTTGCAAAACTCTTCCATGCAAGCATTATAAATAGATAGAATTTTCTCCCTCAGAGTGGGAGATGGGAAGGAGAGAGCGGGATTAGAATGGGGGCAGATGACCAAACACTGTGTCTAACACGTCAATATTCAGCATTTACATTATGAAGACCATAGCAATATCTACATCTTACATTAATTGCAAATTACATTTACTATTTTTGGTACAGGTTTTTCACATGGAGTTAGCATTTTCTTAGTTTTCTGCATAACTTTCACTAAATAGTCTTCCAAACCCCTCAATGGCACTGAAAAATTCCCTCCATAATATCAACTGCAATCAGGTGACCACGTGATCAGTCCCATAGATTGTGATAGCGTTTGCATAACACACATTTGACAAAGGTATTTATCTGGAATATATAAAAACTTTTTAAACTGAACAAGTAAATAAACAACCCAACAACATAACAAACAAAGGCTGGAACAAGCACTTTGCTAAAGGGAAGGTATATTAATGGCAAATAAGAACAAAAAAAATTGCTCAACAACAATAGCCATTAAGGAAATGCCAATTAAGTCTACAGTGAGATATCACCATTGGTTATCTATTACAACAGCTAGACTTTTCAAAGCCTGATCATACCAAGTTTTGACAATAATGTAATGCAACTGGAACCTCTTATACACTGCTGGTAGGAATTAAAATAGTATAAATACTTTGAAAAACATTTTGGCAGTTTCTTATAAAATTAAGCATACACCTAACTATAGGACCCAACTATTCCAGTCACAGGTGTTCATGCAAGGCAAATGAAATGGAAACAATTCAAACGTCCATCAAAACAACTCAAAAACATTTAGGCTAGTGGCTCTCAACCTGTGGGTCACAACCCACAGGAACTGTATTAAAGGGCCATGGCCTTAAGGTTGAGAACCACTGATTTAGGCTGTTTCCACATGTTGGCAATCGTAAATTGAGCTGTGATAAACAGTCTAGTGCAAATGTCCTTATGATAAAAGGATTTTTTTTCTTCTAGGTAGATGCCTAGTAATG
>CAUYPK010166505.1:0-43361 GCA_963574355.1 Loris lydekkerianus
AAAAAAAAAAAAAAAGAAAAAAAAATCATACAGAAGTTTGACCTATTTTCTGATTTGAATGCCTTTTATTTCTTTCTCTTGCCTAATTTCCCTGGCTGGTACTTCCAGTAGATGTATTATGTTGAATAGATGTGGTAGCAGTGGGCTTCCTTGCCTTGTTCCGCTTGTTAAGGGAAATGCTTTGAACTTTATCCCATTCAATATTGTGTTGGTTGTGGGCTTGTCATATATGCTTCTATTATTTTGAGATGTGTTCCATCTCGGTCTAATTTGTTATAGGTTTTTGCATAAAGAGTGGTTGTATTTTACGAATACTCTTTCTGCATTTATTAAGATATTGAGATGATCATATGGTTTGGTTTTTAAATTCTGTTTATGTAGTAAATCATATTTATTGATTTCATATATTGAACCAACTTTGCATCCTTGGATAAACACATTTGATCATGGTGAAATATTTTTTGATGTGTTGTTGGTTTTGGTTTGCTAATATTTTGTTGAGGATTTTTGCGTCTATGTTTATGAGGGATATTGGTCTATAATTTCCTTTTTTGTTGTGGCTTTTCTGGCTTTGGTAATCAGGGTGACACTGGCTTTGTAGAATTAGTTAGGGAGAATTTCTTTCTTCTCCATGTTATAAAACAATTTTTAGGAAAGTTATCAATTCTTATTTGTAGGCCAACAAGAATTCTGCTGTGAATCCATTTCCCTAGGCTAATTTTTGTTGGAGATTTTTCATAATCAATTTAATCTTCTGATTAGTTTTCAATCTATTCAGGATTTCTATTTCTTCCCAATTCAAGCTTGGGAGATTTTTTCCCCAAAATTTATATATTTCCTTTAGATTTTCTAGCTTCTGCACCTCAAGGTGTTTATGGTGATTCTCAGATGATTTTTTTTTTTTTTTTTGTATTTCTGTGGTATCATTTGTTTTGTCTCCTTTTCCATTTTTGATTGAACTTATTTGAATCCTCTTTCTTCTTTACTTGATTAATCTAGCTATTTTTTTTTTATTTTTTCAAATAATTGACTTTTCATTTCATTGATTCCTTGAATTTTTGTTTAATTGTTTCAATTTTGTTCAGTTTTGCTCTGATCTTTGTTATTTCTTATCTTTTGCCTCCTCTGGGTTTGGTTTGTTCTTGTTTTTCTAGATCTCTGGGGTGTGACATTAGATTATTAATTTATGATCTCTTTGTCTTTTTGGCATGGACATTTAGTGCTATGATTCCCTCTCAGCACCACTTTTATTATATCCCAAAGATTGTTGTAGCTTGTGTCTCAATTGGTCATTCAATTCAATAAAATGTTTTAATATCCATCTTCACTTGATTTTAACCAAAAGGCCAATAAGTGATTTATCTCCATTTTGATTTCATCATTGACCTATAGATTATTCAGAAAATGGTTGTTTAGCTTCCATATATTTGTGTAATTTTGAGAGTTCCTCTTGGAATTGGTTTTTAGTTTTATTCCACTGTGGTCTGAGAAGATGCATGGTATTATTTTTCTTATCATATTTTTAATTTTATGGGGACTGTTTTGTAGCCTAACATATGATTTATCTTAGAATTAATTTAGTGTATTTGTGTTTCTATAAAGGAGTACCTGAGCCAGAGTAATTTGTAAAGAAAATAAGTTTATTTGTCTTGTGGTCTACAGGTTGTTCAAGAAGAATGGTTGTTCAAGAATTCACTTCTGGTCAGGACTTCAGGCTCCTTCTACTCATAGTGGAAAGGAAACAGGTCCCACTATTTTCAAAGATCACATGGTGAGGGAAGATGCATGAGGTAGGGGAGGCACCATGTTCTTTTTAAACTAGTTCTCATGAGTATTAATAGAGCAAGAACTCACTCATTATTGGGAGGATGGCAACAAGCCATTCATGAGTGATCCATCCCCAAACCCAAACACCTCCTATTAAGCCCTGCTTCCAACACTGGAAATAAAATGTCAACATAAGATTTAGAGGAGTCAAATTACATCCAAATTTTAGTAGAAAAATAAAATGCATTTACTATTGGACTATCATAAAGGTCTTTACACTCATTGGTCTTAGGTTGAGTAGGCTGAGTAGGGTAAGTAGAAGAAAGGAGATGGGGGATTGGTCTTGTTATTTCCAGGGGTGACAGAGACAGAGGTGGAGGAGGTAGAAGGGGAGATGATATAGGCAAGCACATTCTGGGTAGCTTTCATTGAAAGAAATCCACATATAACTGTTGTCCCAGGATCAAATTTGCTTTTTAGACTGTGGGATGACATTTAGAAAGCATAAAATTAACTATTTAAAGTGCATAATTCAGTGGCATCTTGTATATTCCCAATGCTGGGCAAACATCACTTCTCTCTGTTTTCAAAAATATTTGTGCCCTTGAGAAATAAAACTCCATACTCATTAATCAGCCACTTCCAGTCCCTCATTCCTCTTGCTCCTGGCAATCATTGTCTTAGTTCTTTTGTGCTGTCATAAAAATTCCTGAGTTTAGGTAATTTATGAAGGAAGGAGGTTTATTTGGCCCATGTAGGCTGTACAAGAAACACCATGTCAGCATCTGCTTCTGGTGAGGGTTTCAGGGAGCTTCCACTCATAGTAGAAGGCTAAGGGGGAGCAGGCATGTTACATGGTGCAAGAGGAAGCAAGACAGGGAGGGAGGAGATGCAAGGTCCTTTTTAACAATCAAATTGTATGTTAATTAATACATCAGTAACTTACTCATCATTGCAAAGATGGTACTAAGCCATTCGTGAGGGATTCACATCTATAACCCAGCACCTTCCACCAGCCCCCACTTCCAATATTGGGGACAAGACTTCAACATGAAGGGACAAATATAGAAAACTTTGCCTAACAATTGCAATCAGTGTAACCTGGCTTATTGTACCCTCAATGAATCCCCAACAATAAAAAAATAAATTAATTTAAAAAAAGAGAAATTGTATCACTATCAGTTTGCTTTCTCTCTCTACGAGCTTACCTATTCTGGATATTCTATATAAATGAGATCATACAATATGTGGTCTTTTGTGTCTGATTTCATTCATTTTCTATGTTTGAGGTTCATCCACATTTTAGCATTCATTAACATCTCATTCTTTTTTTACGGCTGAATAATATGCCATTATATTTACATAAAAAATTGTATTTATTCATTCATCCTTTAATTGACCTTTGGGTTGTTTCATCCTCCAACTATCGTGAATAGTGCTGGTATAAATATTTTTTAACAATTATTAGTTTGGGTATCTGTTTTCAATGCTTTGGGGTTGAGCTCTGCTTTTTCCAGACTATGTTATAATGATCAACCATCCTTGCTTAACCAGAAGTTGGAGAGTTTCCCAGGACTTAGGCTTTCCATGATTAAAGGAGGACAGTCTCTGGACAAACCAGGGCTGTTGAACTGAAGAAATCTTTCTGGATAGTTTTAAGTGGAATCATTTATAAACCACACACATACTTCTTTGATTCTGTTACTTGCAGGCTACATTATTACACCACAGCCTCACCTTGCACTAGAACGTGAGCTTTGACACTCCACGTCCGACTGGTAACTAGACAGCAGATTGTGTGGTGCCTTACGGTCATGGCTCAGAAACATTTTTGCCATTAAACTGTGGACGACTTTAATAAAATTCTTTAAAAAGTTTTGAAGGAATTTGTTAGTAAACAACTTACACTTTAGACCCCCTATTGCATAGGTTCAAATCCCAGTTCTATAAGTTACTGATCCAGAGTAAGTGCACTGAATGTTTTTAATATTAAAGGCTAACTTGCTTGCATTCATGGAAGGGAGGGCAGCAAGAATGAGGAATTAATCTTTTCATATATATTTTGGTATACATATATTTAATCACAACTAAATAAATAAATTAAACATTCTACTTCAAATACTTTTTTTTGGTCTGAAATCACATACGATATGTTAACCTTTTGAATACCAACAACACCTATGCTCAACAAAATTCATTTGGTGTAGATTATGCCTTTAGGCATTCAGTACAAGAAGTTCCTTTGGTGCGAATGATACCTTAGGCATTGTTCATTTTGCAATCAAAACTTGATGACATACATTAGTATTATGTTACCTGATGTGAGTCTATAAGCCTCATATGCTTCATTCCCAATATTTTTCACAGTAAAGCCTGAAATAATTTGTACAAATATTAGATTCTTGGGGAATATACATAAATATGGACTACAATAAATTTGAAGAGTCACCAAGTTCAGGAGATTCAATCATTGTTGGAGAATTTGGATACAGAGGTAGCTTAAAAGTACTTCTCACAATAAACTGTCAAGTACCTCAGAATCTGATTTGGAAAATGAAAGTGTAGAACCGATTTCAAGTTTTAAAGAGGTCAATTTTCAGCAACTTCAATGAATCGAACAATATATGATTTTGATGCTTTGAATTGTATCATACAAAAAGGGAGTATTCAATTTTTACTGATATGGAAAAGATTTGCCACTTCAATAATATTTTTTGTTTACATATTACTTTGCATAAATATAAATATGAAATATTGAAGCTGAAACCAGCTTGGGTGAATTAATTTGAATAGAAAGAAACAAAAGAATGTCCAGCAGTGTGCCATGTAGCAGAAAGGTCACTCCAATTGCTGCAGGCCTCAGTTGGCATGTTTTGTTTCTGAACATTCACAAAGGGTTAAAAATGCAGTTTTTCCCAATTTGTACTAATGTTGAAAAATGAACTGAAACTATCAATATAATAATCAAAACCAATCATGATGTGCATTTAGAAGCCTAATTGAGTATAACATGTAAAAGTCAATAACCTAGATAAGAAAGGAATCTGATCTGTTTAATGATTCTTCTCGATCACCCATCTTTACTAGACATATGTGTGTAACCATAACCGTAAGGCACTACACAATCTGCTGTCTAGTTATGTCTAATAAAGATAATCTACTTAATGTTTAATTCATTTTTCTTACACAGGTTATAGTCTTAATAAATTTGGCATGCTGTGTGATAAATTTTAAAAGTGACATTTAAGACAGCCTTCTCATTTGGAGACTTACTGGCCCATTAGGAGATGACACAAGATGGTAGAAGCAGAGGAGGGACTTGTGACATTGGACACAACACAGCGAATCCAGAAGGATGACGTGATCACTTAGAAGTGAGAGGTATTGTTGTAGTTTCTCTATCCTTATTATAAAATAAAATAGGGTTTGGAACTCTATGATGATGGTTCAAGAATTTCCATATATCTATGGTTTTCGATGTCAATAGCTATAAAAATGTGAGAGAACCTGAAACACTGCATGGGTTGCCCGAACCTACCTAAACCTTTGAATCGGATATTCTTTTACAATGCATGTGTGTATAGGCTTTAATCTGCTTTATATAACAAAACCTAAATAAGATCCTGAGGATCTGAAATAGGGATTATAAACTTGACTTGTATTCAGTATGTTGAGAATAGCTGCTGTCCTATTGCTAGTTGAAAGGCACTTGAGACCAGTATTCAGAATTTTTGTTCTTTATGTCCCAGAATAAAAAAGTAAGTTCCTTTGGCATCAGCCTTTATTTAATTTTTATCTTGCTGTTGCACAACATATTGCTGAACTATTAATCTTTAAAAGTACTGAGAACATGTTTTATTTGTGGGTGACTAGAAAAGTCCTAGAAACTACATAAAAAAAAAAAATGAAATGGCTTGACTGCCTTTCACTAATTTTTAGAAAGAAGTATTCATCTCGGCTTACAATTCAAGTGCCATGTTTCGGGACATTACATTTTGAGCTGATATAGAAGTGCTCAAAAACAAGTGTTTTGAAGGGAAGCACAAAGGCTTTAAACCACAGCACCATGATGCATGACACTGTAATCAAGAAACAATTCCTGATACACATTTGCAGTGAATTTTCTTTTATATTATATGGTTCCCCCAGGAAGAGAGGAAACATATTTCTCACAGAGAAAACACCATGGCTGGTGAAGAAAATGTGTTTTACATGATTTGTAATTGCTAATATGATTCAGTTGTCTGTCCCAGAAGAACGTGTGAAATAAAATCTGTTTTCTTCAACATGTGGCTCAAATATTCTTTCAAATCAGCATGTGGCGTGGAAGGTTATATAAACTTTAGGTGATAATGACTGTGAAAAAGAAATTATTCATTGTTATCTTTTAAATTTGGTTTTGTTTTAAAAAATTAACGTTATTAAGTCAGCAGAAATGTTTCTTATGTGATGGTATGAGTCAAAAACAAGGGATTTTTCCTATGTATTGAGATACCAATTTCTGTTATTGTCATTTGGTCCTGACATATGTCAGCACCAGTTCTGAAAATCCTGAATCTAAACTCTAGTCTTGTATGATACTTCTGGCATACTAAGCTCAACTGAATTGAGAAATCTGACTGATTTATTTTTAAGGCTTTAATTTCTGAGCTTCTTTAATATAAAATTTCTCTCCCATTAGGATTTAATTTACAAGTAAGCAAGGCCTTTGTCTTACCTCCTATGTCTGAACGCCTAGAGCAGGTAATCGCAGGTCTTTATAAATATAGAGAACATATTTGAATTCATCTGGATTTATGAAATTTGACTAAGCTAAAGCAAATATCACACCCTACATAACTTTTCTAGTGGTAATCCTTAAAGGCTATAACATACAGTTACACAACACTCAAATAACAAACTACCTTTCTGCTCTGTAAACTCTATGGAATTGACTTTTCATCACATTTTACAAAGAAAATCAAAACTATTGAAAATGAATCCAATTTTTGCCCTCTACTAAATGACTAAACCCCCTGCAACTCTAACCTTTCTTTCTCCTGTTCCTTATTTCTGGGGTTAGTCTAAGCAGGCGTCCTCAAACTTTTTAAACAGGGGGCCAATTCACTGTCCCTCAGACCATTGGAGGGCTGGACTATAGTTTAAAAAAAAACTATGAACAAATTCCTATGCACACTGCACATATCTTATTTTGAAGTAAAAAAACAAAACGGGAACAAATACAATCACACCGCCTCATGTGGCGGGCGGGCCACAGTTTGAGGACCCCTGAAGGCATGTTCTCTCTCTGAGATGTCAGTGCCTCTACCCTCTCTGATTCTCTCACAAACTCACTAATCAGGAATCTCAATTCTGGCAGAGATCTCTTGTCCCTCTGCAATGTTCAGCCACTTCTTTATGAAGATTCCCAGTATCATTTTTTAGATCTGCTCTGATAATTTCTGTAATAGAAAATAAAACCTAAGTAAAGGAAACAGATCACATCTCCTGTAAGCAAATCTCTCTCATGTTAGTACCCTGTCAGTCTACATAATTCCTCAACCATGACCCATAGACACAAAGAGGTTAAGAACCAAAATGATTTTCAAAGTTTTTTTAATATTAGTCAATGCAATAGTATTTCTTTATTAATTACTGAGTATATATTATGAATATTTTTAAGTAATTTATATTTTTAAACTTTTTAAATATAAGAATTCCTCAAATTACTAGATAAAATTCTCACCCCCTTTTACAAACTAATTTTTTGCGTTTTAGAAAGCATTTTCTTTTGTTTCAGGTTAATATGAAGATTATTTCACTTGGCTGCTCAAACCCTTATCTGATTTCAATTGACAAAAGCCCATTTATAATTCTATCTAACTTAGTGTAAATAATTCATGTATTTTGCTCCAGAAAGTTGATATAATTTTAAATATAATATTTGATTTGGGGTACTATTAACAAGTCACTAAGACATCACTTACATAGATTAAATGTTTCTCCATCTTTCTTAAGTATGAATACTCAGAATACCGAAACACACGTGAGCCCCAAATTTTTTATAAAGGATTGTGGCCCTGTGCTTTCATGCTTGATCAAGCTTGTCACGATAGTTCCCTTTACATACTATTTTTACTTTCTTGCCTTCAATTCACCATTCGGTAACTAGTATTTTACTTGTTGACAAATCCAAATGATTTTTTTTTTTTTTAATTTCTTTCCTCTCATACTTGACCTGAAAGCAGCATTTGCCACAGCCGATCATCCTTGCTTCCTGAAATGTTCTCTTCCTGGTGCCCATGACAGTTTTTGTTCTCCTATCACTGTGGATCCTTTACAATTTATTAAATAAGCTTCTCCTTTAGCCACTCTCTGAAAGTTGACATTCCTTATATTTTTCTAAACTATTCGCTTTGTCGTTCCACATTTTTGAAAACTAGGCATTCTACCCTCATGCATGGCCCATCTACAGAACAAGGATGTGTGTATTCAACCTCTACAGCTGTCTTTGCCTGAAAGGCTTCCCACATTCATCTCAGCATGTGGGAGTCTTCTGTTAGAATAGATGTTTCACAAGTATCTCAAACTGTCCTTGCTTCAAATTCAGCTCCCTCTTTTCCTTTTTTTTTATTATTAAATCATAGCTGTGCACATGAATGTGATCATGGGGCACCATATACTGGTTTTATAGATCATTTTGACACATTTTCGTCACACTGATTAACATAGCCTTCCTGGCATTTTCTTAGTTATTGTGTTAAGACATTTATATTCTACATTTACTAAGTTTCACATGTACCCTTGTAAGATGCACTGCAGATGTAATCCTACCTATCACCCTCCCTCTGCCCACCTCCCCTCTCCCTCCCCTCCCTCTTCCCCATATTTTTAGGTTGTAACTCGGTTATAGCTTTCATGTGAAAGCCATAAATTACTTTCATAGTAGGGCTAAGTACATTGGATACTTTTTCTTCCATTCTTGAGATACTTTACTAAGAAGAATATGTTCCAACTCCATCCATATAAACATAAAAGAGGTAAAGTCTCCATCTTTCTTTAAGGTTGCATAATATTTTGTGGTGTACATATACCACAATTTGTTAATCCATTCGTGGATCGATGGGCACTTGGGCTTTTTCCATGACTTAGCAATTATGAATGTACCAGAATAAAGATTCTGGTACAAATATCTTTGTTATAATGTGATTTTTGGTCTTCTGGGTATATACCTAGTAGAGGAATTATAGGATTGAGTGGAGAAAAGGGAACACTTCTACACTGCTGGTGGGAATGCAAATTAATACATTCCTTTTGGAAAGATGTTTGGAGAACACTTAGAGATCTAAAAATGGATCTGCCATTCAATCAGCTCCCTCTTTTCTTTCCTGTGCCCCCCCTTCAACTGAATAGAACTGAAGCAAAATTATTCTTTCTTCATTCACTGAATACTTAGTATAATCTAAGGACGCTTGCAAGTACTAGAAATAGATTGGTGGAAGAGATAATTGTGGTCTTTGCATGGAGAAGAACAGATTGTGAAATCATAAATATGAATAAATAAAAATAAATTAAGTACAAAGCATCTTTCAAGGGGAATAAACTAAAAGGTCCTGTTATAAGTACATATATCTTGGTTTGAGTCTTGTGATTTTTCAGCTTTCTTAAGGTATAATTGACAAGATTTTATATATTTACATTATTCGACCTTTTTGTATAAATATACATTGTGAAATATTTATCAATCTCCTTAACATAATCATTGCCATAACTGTAATTTTCTTTTTTTTCTTTGTTTTCATGGGTAGAACACTTAAGTTATACTGTATCAGTGAATTTCAGGTATATAACACAGTATTACTAACTATACAGTAGATTTTCTCAACCCATTCATTTTGCATAACTGAAATTTTATATCCTTTTAACAAAACTTCTTACTTCCTCCCTCTAGCCCTTTTCTGTTTCTCTGAATTTAACTATTTTAGATTACACATGAGTGAGGTCATAGAATGTTTATCTACCATGTATGAATCTAGAGGATATTATAATATTTTTCTTTTTCTTAATTGTTCTTTTACCATTCTATATTCTTAAAAACTAAGCATTACATCTTCACACATGGCCCACCCACAGAACAGTGATTCACAAATGTATATATACACTCCAGATTCATACATGTACAAAAGGAAAAAAAATTTCATTTGTTTAAGGCTGTATAATATTACATTATACAAACGCACACACACTCCCATATGAGGGTCAAACTATTAAATTTGGGAACTCCTCCTAGAAAAATGTAGCACTTTTTCTAGCATGAGTTGGTAAACATAATTGTCTGACCTTATATGTGCATACACACCTTCATGTTTTATCCATTCATCTGTTGATGGACATTTAAATGATTTTCATATCTTGATTATTATGAATAATTTTATGATGAACATGGGAATGCAGAAATTTCTTCAAGATATTGATTTCTTTTCTTCTAGTAACATACCAAGAAGTGGGACTGCAAAATCATATGGTAGGTCTATTTTTAGCTTTTTTGAGGAATCTCCAAACTGTTTTCCAGAATGGTTGTACTAATTTACATGCCATCAACAGTGCAGAAGGATATCCTTTTCTCCACAAGTTTGCTAATACTTGCCATCTTTTGTCATTTGATAGGAGTCATTCTAATAGGTATGAGGTGATATCTTATTGTAGTTTCGGTTTGTTATTTTCCTGATAATTGGTGATGGTGAATACTTATCGGTACACATGTTAACCAGTTGTATGTCTTCTTATGAAAAATATCTGTTCATTTTCTTTGCCCATTTTTTTTTTTTTTTTCGTTTTTTGGCCAGGCTGGCCTTGAACCCTCCACCTTTGGCATATGGGGCCAGTGCCCTACTCCTTTGAGCCACAGGAGCCGCCCTTCTTTGCCCATTTTAAAGAAGGTTTTTTGTTTTTTGTTATTGAGTTGTCTGAACTCCTTTATATATGATCTACAAATATCTCCTCCTATTCCATAGGTTATCTTTTTTGACTCTGCTAATTTTTTGTGACTTTGTTTGATTTTGCCGTGCAAAAGATTTTTAGTTTGATAAAATTCAACTTACCTACTCTTTCCTCTGTTGCTTATGCTTTCAGTATCATGTCCAAAACATCATAACCCAGAATTGCTGAGAAACTTCTCCACTATATTTTAACCTAGTGGTTTTACCATTTATGTCCTATGTGTAAGTCTTCAATCAATTTTGAGTTTATTTTTGTTTATGTTGTGAGATAAGGGTCCAATTTCTCTCTTCTGCATGTGGAGATCCAGTTTTTTCAACACATCTTGTAAACAGACTATTCATTGCTTGTGTGTGCTCTCGGTCCCCCTTTCAAAGATCAATTGACCACAAATGGGTGGATTTATTTCTAGGCTCTCTATTTGTCTTGTTAATCTATGTGTCCATTCTTCTGTCAGTGTCATACGGTTTTATTACAATTTATGCTGTTTATACTGTTTTAGTTTTGCAATAGATTTTGAAATCAAGAGTGGACTGCCTCCAATTTTGTTCTTGCTCAATATTTATATCGGTATTTGAGGTCTTTTGTGAATTTTAGAATGTTTTTTTTTTTTTCTATTTCTGTAAAGAATGTTACTGAAATTTTGATAAGGATTACATTGAATCTCTAAAACACTTTGGGTACTATGGAATTTTAGTGATATTAATCCTTCCAATCCAGGACCCAAGGATGTATTTCCATTTATATGTGCTTCAATTTTTTTCATTGCTACGTTGTAATTTTTAGTGCAAAAGTCTTTTACCTCTTTGGTTAAGTTTATTCATAAATATTTTATTATTTTTGGTGCTATTGTAAACAAGATTGATTTCTTAATTTCCCCTTTTCAGGTAATTTGTTGTTTGTATATAGAAATGCCACTGGATTTTGTTTATTGATTTAATATCCTGCAACTTTCTGAAGTTTTGTATTAGTTCTAAAAGTTTTGTGCTGGAGTCTTCTGAGTCATCCACTTGTATGATGATTTCAACTTTAAAAGAGATTATTTTATTTTTCCTATCTTATATCAATGTTTTTTATTTCTTTCTTTTGTGCAATTTCTCTGGCTAATGCTTTAGCTTCAGTGGAATGAAGGGTGAGACTAGGCATCCTTGTTTTGTACCAGATGTTAAAGGAAAAATTTATTTTTTTTTCTTATGATGTTAGCTGTGGAATTTTCATATATAGCATTTACTATGATGAGGTAATTTTCTTCTATACTTACTTTGTTTAGAGCTTTTATGTGAACGAATGTAGAATTTTGTCAAATGTTTTGTCTGCATCTGTTGAGATGACCATATGGTTTTTATCTTTCATTTTGTAAATGTGGTATATTGCACTGATTGATTGGAATATGGTGGACTATTCTGGTATCCTCAAAATAAATCCCACTTGGTCATGTTTTATAATCCTTTTAGTGTGATGTTTAAGGTGCTCCAGGTCTGTGATGGAATCTCATGAGGGGTGGTGTCATGGGTAAAGACTGTTAGGAGTCTCCAAAAGCAAAAGCTGAGAGCATCTGTCCTCTTGCTCTCCCTTAGAGGCCTGAGAATTACAGCTGAGGCAATTCCCCTTTGCACCAATTTATACCACCTTACTGTGTGCAATAATAAAGATAAAGAGTTCTTAAATTTTTTACGTGACCATCTTTTATTTTTATGCTCCACTGGGTTTACATTGAATCTCTAATCTAATCTCTATGGCAGCTCCTTGATTTTACTCCAGAGCTCTCCCAGTGCTATTTTTGTGCTTGGGGAGTTGTTAAATCATTGGTTTTGTGGAGACATTAGGGAACATCCCACTCTGCCATCTTGATAATGTCATTCTGGTTCAGATACTTTTGATGGGGTCCAATGAGAAGGCTTTTCTAATGATGTCAAGGAATCCTAGAATGTGAGGATTACAGGCTTGAGCCATGATGCAAGGCCAGAAGAGGTGATTTTAATGCTAAACTCTGAAGAATGGGACAGGTCTGGTAAGAGTGATAGTGTGATTCAAGAAATGATTGGGATTTTCATTGGGATTACATAAAAGTGGACACTGTGGTGAAAGTATGTTTTAATGAATTAATAAAGGTAAGTACAATTTTGTAGTTCTGTTTAGTAACAGATTGCAAGTTCTAAAATAATTTTTTGTCATATGCAAGTTTCATTCACCAATGTGTTTTTATAATAGGTCAGTGCTGAACTTCAAAAATATTTTCTACATGGCCTCCATTTGTTTCCTTGACTAAATTCCATGATTTATCATATTAGAATTTTGTATAAATGAAGTCTTCCCCAACATTTGATAAGTCATTGGAAAGAATAACTTAAACTTAAAAAATAATATATTTTACTAACACCTTTTAAAAAAAAGTTAAAGCATTGTCAATTGTTAATTTTTAATTTGTTCAGAGATTAGTGTGAATCCTTATTAGTCATTATTTCCATCTCTTTTTCACATGAGTAGAAATACAACAAGATGACCTGGGTTATTAACCATGTTTACAATTTGAGGGATCCTAAATGATGAGTAGGATTGAATAATTGCAGCATACAAGAAGTGCTAAAAAAATGAGAAACATTTACTCTTTTATATAAAACATAATTTTATTTTCAATATTCAATAGTAGTAAATAATATCCTTACATTTTTAATATTTATCATGTCAGCAGTGTATGATGTACATCAAATATATTATGCCACTTAGCCCTGATAACAATCTTAAAAACCTTTGTTGCAAGACCTCCATTATACATCACTGCAGAGATGTAGGAAAGGTAAGTAGCTCACCTGACATAACAAGTAATAAATGAAAGAGTCAAAATTCCAAACCCTGTCTTTCTGACTGTAGTGTTCAAGTTTTTAAGTGTTGACATTCATCCCCCTCAAATGAGTATAAGATGAAGACAACAATGACCAAAATCAGGGTATACATTGCTCAAAATATGAATACTCATTATCTTTGGGAACTCAGAATTGTATTTCTTGCTCAAAAAAAAATTTTTTTTTTAATTGAACATGGTTTGAAACATACTTTGTGTGGTAAAAGCACTCACTGGAGGAACTGACATCAGATTTTATTTTGGCTGATTATATAATATTCATACCACACTCACTCATCTCATCTGTAGTATAATCATATAATCCAAGAAGCAATAACTTAATTAAAAGGTAGAGGGGGTAACAGACTTTCAAATTCGTAACTATTCTTATCTGATTGTTAAAATAAAAAAAACATACTTTTTTTCTTATATATAAAGTGACCCAAATGAAAATACAACAAAATATATATTGGTGTGAATTATAGGCTTTTACAGAGCATGAAATCTAGATTCCACTATGCCAGTTTATTAATTTCATAAGAGAATCACCACTGATTTGAGACTTCAAAATGCATTTGCCACTGCACCACAGCAAAGATAAGACCGAATAACCTCAGCAGAACTGTCAGGGATATTAATGAGGCTTTTTAAACATCCGTACTTGCTGAGCTGGTTTTAGTTGACAGTCTATGATGTTAAGAAAACAGAATTTGTGGTCTAGATGGTAGAAAATATGGTCCCTAAGACTATAAAGACAAGATCACATCCAGTGTTTTATTTTTTACTTGCTATGTAAGGCACTAAGGTATATGGGTGAATTATGATGAAAAGTAACTCTACATTGACTTTGTATAATGGTCAGGATAGCAGCACGTAGTATATGCTATGCATTATTTTGGATGATGACTTTTGTATAGAAATGCTTTCCGATATGTGGGTATATGTGTGGAGATATATATATACTTGGACCATCTCACTTTTAGAAATCAGTCTTAAATTGACAGTTTTGAACAGGCCTTTTTATAGTATCCTATCTATAGTCATTAAATCATCTCTTAATTGGCATCAGATTGTTGGTCACATAGAACATCTCAAATTTCTATAGAGTAATCTTTTATTCTTTTATTTATTGCATCTTCAACCAGAAAGAGTCTTTTTTCTGGCATGTGAGCATGTAATGCATATTTGCTAACTAACTGCTAATAGGTAATTATTTATTTAGACTATATGTAGGCTACATGTGTCCTCAGACACTTACAATCTAGTGAATGGGTACAAATAAAGAAAAACCCACAAATTTTAAAAGAATATTTTTCATTTGTTAACTCTAATATAAATCTAACATTTCTAGATGGCTCTAGAAGATGATAATATATGCTTCTTAATCACCAAAACATTGAGTCATGTAAGCACAGTAACCAGGGGTTGCTCAATTCTGTTTCTTAACAAAAGTTTTATGTATTTAATTAATGAGCTCACTCATTTTTCTGTTATATTAACTGTCTTTCTGTAATTTAAACACTCTAGATCTGTGGTTCTCAACCTGTGGGTTGTGACCCCTTTGTAACAATGAAAATACATCCTGCATATCAGATATTTACATTATGATTCATAACAGTAGAAAAATTGCAGTTATAAAGTAGCAGCGAAAATAATTTTACGGTTGGGGGTCACCACAACATGAGGAACTGTATTAAAGGGTCGCGGCATTAGGAAAGATTACTTAGGCACTGAAGATTACTTAGGCAAAATCCCATTTGGGAATATAAATGAATTTTTCATTTTGGTAATATAAGATGGTACAATTGGCAAATGTACAATTTTCTGTTTTTAATACCTTGTAACACTATAGACATTTTAATTTATTCTTCAAAGTATAAACTTTAAAAAATACATTAGCTGCAGTTGTCTAAATCACTAATAAACATGCTTTTGAGCCTAAAGAACACATTGTGGTTGATTTTATTAATCTGAATTTTTTAAGAGAATTCATAGGGAAATAAATTGAAAGACTTGGGGGTAGTGAAGTGGTAATAGAGATCAGGAACACATTTAAAATTGATGTTCTAAGAATATACCTTACAATATTAATAAACACTAAGGATACTAGAGGAAGCTAAAGTGTCTGGTAAAATCCACAAGGGATAGGAAGGACATCCAGTTTTTGGAGATATTGCATTATTATAGTTCATTTAGCAAAAGAGCAAACTTCAGTCATCTTAATTTAAAAAATGCATTCTCCATATTTAGGTTTCCCATACTCATGAGAAGTATTACGGATTTAACCTATGACACTTTATGATCATTAAAACATTTTAAATTAAACATTTTACATTTTTGAAAAATAGATTTCTTTGGGCGAAATGATTTTTTATCATGCCAAGTTTGTAATAAAAAATAAAGTTAAATTTACTCCAAAAAAGAGCATTTTGTTACAGAATTTTTTTGGTAAGCAAAAATGAAGAATACATTGAATTTTCATGTGAGGACCATGCCATTACTTGGGAAAGTATTTCTTTTCTCAATCTTTCCACAAGTTGGTGAGAAAACTTACCTAACTGCTCTTCTCTACTTTTGCATTTTCTTGACAAGATTGCCAAGTGTTTTAAAAGTGAAGATAAATAGATCAAGCATGATTGTCTTTGATTGTCTTTTCTGTTTTAAAATGCCAGGGCATCCAAACCATTTACCAGCATTGTCCAATGTAATACCAATACTAGTGCCTTAGAAATTGCAAAATGAAAAAGGATGCCAAGTGAAGTAACTTTACTATGCTGTTAGCCTGACTCAGAAGCTTCTTAAATCACATGTAATTTGTCCAAGCATCTTTTAATTGTTTGAAAGGATTCATTTGAAAATGCATAGTTGAAGGAGTTTTTTTAGGACTTAGAAAAAAAAAATAATAAATAACACTACAGCAACTCAAAGAATAATACTTCTCAGCCTTCAGTAGAATTCATACAATCTTCAAATATTTGAGTGTTAACTTTGTTTAAATGTTAGACCACTAGGAAAGTGAAGTGCTATGTTGTTATACTTAAAAACATTCTGGGAAAAATTAAAATAACAAGTTTATCAATTATTACAGATTCACTTGAAGACAGATATGATTTGCATTATATAGCTCAAACAAGAAAATGGAAAGTTTTGGGCAATGCCTGTGGCTCAAAGGAGTAGGGCATCAGCCCCATGTACTGGAGGTGGTGGGCTCAAGCCTACCCCCGGCCAAAAACTGCAAAAAAAAAAAAAAAAAAGAAAGAAAAGAAAAGAAAAAAAGAAAGAAAAAAAGAAAATGGAAAGTTTTAAAAGTAAAATAATTTTCATGATACTAAAAAAAATTCAGCTTTTGAATGGTGCTTACTAATTGTTGATTTAACCACAACTATTTTTGTGTTCAGTATGATCATAAGCATTACCTGAAGGATACAAAATAAAATTATTCTGAAAACTGAATTATTTAGGCAAAATACCATGTGGGAATATAACTGAATTTTCTATTCTTTGGTAACATAATATGGTACTGTTGACAAATATGTAATTTCAATTTTTAATAACTTTCAACACTATAGGTATTCTAATTTATTCTCCAAAATATAAACTTTAAAAAGTATTCCAGATGCAATTGTCTAGATCACTAATGCATATGCTTATGAACCTAAAGAACACATTTGTAGTTTATGTTTTTATTTGATTAGACAATTATGGGGAAACATAATGGAAGATTTAGGGGGCAGGGGAGTGGTAACATATCATGAAGTGGATGTTATAGAATGATAACCTGCAAAGAACCCTAAATACTTGGTTAGTTTCTAATCTTCCTTTCTCTTTGCTTGTAGATCCAATCTAAAACATTCCTCTTGGATCCCTGTTTGGCAGTAGGGAAGTCTCATATTGAGACTTTATTGCTTCTGCAAAACTAACAGAGCATTTGTTGATAATCCTGTTCCTAGCAAGTGGAAATTTCATCAGTGGTTATTAACTTGAATTCAGAGACTTTATGAATAGTTTCAATATATTTGCAAAATATTCTGATAAATGAATGAAAAGATTTTCTGGAGAAAAATGTGGATATTTTTATCACATTCACAAAGGACATGTTCTTGGAGAGTAATACATGTCATTTGTGAATATTCTTAGTAAACTATTTTAAAAGTAGAAAAAGGATACTTTGGCTTCTTGAATTTGAAAGCACCTTGTGTTTGCATTTGCACTTTTAAGTTGTCCAGTGCTGTTCATAAAATCATGAGGAATCACGAATCTGTAAACTCTAGGAAAAATACTCAATCAAATATGCCCAAAAGTGACAGATTTTTTTTTTTTTAATTTTGGATATTAAAATTTGCATCTTTCTTTAAAATGTAATTTAGTATCTAGTCTCCAGTGACCAGCCTACAGATTTTTCGTTATTAGTTCTTTTTATAAACACTATATTCTATGTATTCACTGCCAACTTTTGAAAGAATTAAATTTGTTCTTTATTTTTTAATGATAATAATTTTAAATAATAAATTTCATAAATGTATGTTTTAAATGTTTCTTTGAATGATTCATGCAAATTTTATGTCTTATGTCACAATTTACATTTCATATTTTAACACTAAAATTGTTCAAAAGCATTGCATAATATTTTTGTTCTAAATGGCCATATTTTTGTCTTTTTTCTCCATAATCTATTTTGTCTCATGCTATCCACATTCTTTTGATTAAGCATCTACTATCATTTACTTTCTTTTACCATTCTGTCCAGTTCTGCTTTCTAGTTCTCCTGAATTCATTATATGTTTGAATTCCTTTTTTTGCTAATTGTAGAATGTCTAAATTTTATCATAATTAGATTCCTCAAATTTGTTTTGCTTTTTAAAAGTTTAAAAATTTAGTATTCTATCAGATTTATCCCTTATGTTTTCTCAGAGTCTTTATATAGAGAGTCACTAAATTAACAATGACCTGATCACTTCAGGGCATTTGTTGAATATTTCATCAGACTGATTATACTTATTAATTTAAACACAACTTAATTCAGTTATCAAACAATGTGGGTGGAGCCTCTTTTGTATATTTTTGACCTAAAAGTGAACAGAGTCTGAGTCCTAGACGTGACAGTTACAAAATACTTAATTTTAAGAGGAAACCAAGAAATATTTATTATTATATTTCCAAAGAAATAGAAATAATCATCTGAAAAAATGTGTTTTTAATACATGAGAATATATACAGAAAATAAATTGAATATCTTTGAAAGGTTGTTTCCACAAAAAATTTTCATAATGATCAGTCTCACATGTTTGAACATAACCATAGAATCTATAATTTCATTTTAGCACATATAGAATAATTGGTTTTCATAATAGCTCTCCACAGAGTTACAAGTGCTGGAAATAGCCAGTTCATCTTTCTTGTAGAATTTTCATTAAAATGGATAACTTACTTTAAAAGGATTGATTATTATGGTCATTGCAAGTTTGGCTAAGGACATATGCTAATGAATATGTAACTTAGCAAAGTCACCAAGTTAATAGCTTTACAAGAGGATTATAATGAGGAGCACTAACGTGTAGAAGTTTTATTAATTTACAAGAGATGTATTTGTGCTTGTTAATAGTCAAACAAATAAAATACTTTAAATATTGCTCATTTAATTCAAAATAAAATGTAGAGAAATAGATGCAAAGAAAGAAATAAAATAAAATGTAGAGAAATAGATGCAGAAGAAAGTTTACAAAACAGAATAACTATGTACTCAGCCCTACTATGAAGCTAAACTATAGCCTTCACATGAAGGCTATAACCCAACTATACCACAAGACCATGAGGAAAGGACCAAGGAAGGGGAAGGGAGGGGGGAGGTTTGGGTGGAGGGAGGGTGATGGGTTGGACCACATCTATGGTGCATATTTTTATCTATAATAATTAAAAAAAAAAAAATAAAGGATTTTCCCAGTCCAAAAAAAAAAAAAAAAAAAAAAGGTTGAGGCACATAGCCAAGTGGGCCGGCCACTTCCTCACTGCACCCTTGCTATTCCCTGGACACATCTGTGAAGGTGCCCACATCCTGGGTTACAGTTACTTGTGGACAATTAGGACTAATTAGTTCAATTAGGACTCTATGGCTGCAAGCAACAGAAACCTGCTGCGCTAATTTAAGCAGGCACTAGAGATTTATTGTAAGGAAACAGGGATGGCTGAGAAGCCATGGTCTGGGATGTGGACTGGCTCTAGGAAGGCTCTGGAACCAAGAATAGAATCCGGGACTCTTGCTTCTCCTCACTTCCATTCTTATGTCTCTTGCTGGCCAGCCCCCTCTCCTGCCGCAGCCACGCCGGTGCCTCTGACCACCCTGCAGCTCCTAGAAGCTCCAGTTTCATATTCAGCCTGGCAGATGGTACATAAGCGACTGGTTGCACCCTGGTTTGCCCAGCTCTCTCCTAGTTTTATCACAGAAACCTCTCAGTCTCTGAAAAATTGGGATGGTTGGTCATACTAACAGCAGGTGCTCAAGACACATTTATTAAATAAATGTTCTACAGCCAGCCCCAAGCAGGGGTAGTATTTCAACCCCCTACTCAATGGTACTGGGCTTCAATCCAAATTGCATTTCTCCCACCCTAACACTCTCTTTAACATCAACCGTTTGCAACCTACCATTACATCCCGGTTTTCTTCCCAGTGCATATCATCAACCAAAAATATCTTGTTCATATACTGCTTGAGTTTCGTCTGTTTTCCCACTATTAGAATATGAACTCCAGGAGGGTGGGGACTTTATCTTTTTTGCCCCCTTACAGGTGCTTAAGAAATACTTGAGGCCAAGCACAGGGCTCACACCTGTAATCTCAGCAGTCTAGGAGGCCAAGGCAGGAAGAGCGCGTGAGCCCAAGAATTTGAAGTTGCCGTGAGCTAGGCTGACGTCACAGCTTCTCTAGCCTGAGCAACAAAGAGAAACCATTTCTTAAAAAAAGAAGAAAAAAATAAAAATAAAAAAAGAAGAAGATAGAAAAAATGATTTGCTGAATGAATGAATGAAATGTAAAAGAGAGGGAGGCACATCCCAGGTACAGGAAGAGCATCTGGTGAAACAGGAGGAGGGAATGAATTCATTGCATGGAAAGAAAGTAGCTTAGTCTGGCCGGAGGATGGAAAGGACAGAGAGAAGTGGGGAATGACTTCATGAGGGCATTAGCGGGTTGGGGCCAGATCTCTACATCAGCGCCACAGCCACACTCTCAGCATCTTCATAACTGCTGGAGAAGGTTTTAGGTGAAGCTCTCCTTTTTGTAAAAGAATAAATTTTCATTTGCTTCAGGTCACATGTATAGTGAACTTTTTTGTGGGTGAAACAGAGTCTCAACTTTGTCACCCTCAGTAGAGTGCCATGGCGGCACAGCTCATAGCAACCTCAAATTCTTGGGCTTAAGTAATTCTTTTGCCTCAGCCTCCCAACTAACTAGGACTACAGGTGCCTGCCACAACACTTGCTGATTATTATTATCATTTTTTGCAGTTTTTTCTTTTATTTGGCCAGAGCTGGGTTTGAACCCGCCACTTCCGGTAAATGGGGCCAGCGCCCTACTCCTTTGAGCCACAGGCACTGCCCAACACCTGGCTATTTTTTAGAGATGGGTCTCTCTCTTGCTCAGGCTGGTCTCAAACTCCTGAGCTCAAATGATCCTTCTGCTTTGGGTTCCAGAGTGCTAAGATTACAGGTGTGAGCCACCACACCCAGCCCACAAGTTTTTGAGAAAAGCAGATTGCCCTCCATAACATGGGTGGGCCCTGTTCAAGTTGGGCCTTAGTAGAGCAAAATACTGTCTTCCCCTAAGCAAGATAGAATTCTGCCAGCAGACAGCCCAGAAGAGCCCCTAGGTCTCCAGCCCGGCAGCTCAACATACTGATTTTGGACTTGCCAGCCTTCAAAATCATGTGAGCCAATTCCTTAAAATAAATCTTCATATATGCACACGTTCTGTTGGTTCTGTTTTTCTGGAGAACCCCAGCTTTGAGCTCAGCCTCCTCTGAGCTTAATTCTGAAGACAGAGCAGTGAGCACCATAGACTGGTCTGTGGCCTCACTGGGCATACATTCCAGTGGTGGAGGGAATAGTAAATAAGAACGATGACATTAAACATGCTAGTTAGAGGTGTCTGCCAGCGTGCTGAAGGGCACAGCTGCACCTGACCTGAAGGCTGGTCCACGTGGAGGGGCAGAGAGGGCAGCTCTTAAACAAAGGCCAAGACTTAGGTTTCAGTTTCCTCTTTTATAAAACGGAGAAAAGAATATCAGCTCAGCTGTCATAGAGAATGTGTAGAATAAGCCAATTTTTGTTTTTTATAAAAAGATGTGTCTAGCAGGATGGAAGGAACTGTCTTAACAGATGGCAGCAGATTCCTTAGGGAGGAAATTGTCTCTCTTTAAGATAACACTTCGATAAACCACCTGCGGTGGAAACTGCGAACCTGAACCCGGGAGCTTTAGCTCTCAGAGCCAAGCTGGTATGAGAGATGGAATTAGGAACAACAGGGACTGAGGTGGGGGCCCCAAGGGAGGGAGGGAAGGAGGGAGAGGGAGCTAGGAACCCAGACGGGGGGCCTAAAGACCTTCCCAGACAGCAATGTCCATGTTCAGTTTTAAATCATTCATATTCCTGCAATATGTTAACTCCATCCTTAGTCCCTCCACATGTTAGCATTTTTTGGTTTTGGTTTTGGTTTGGTTTTTTAGACAGTCTCACTATGTCACCCTTGGTAGAGTGCTGTGACATCACAGCTCACAGCAACCTCCAACTCTTGGGCTTAAGCGATTCTCTTGCCTCAGCCTCCCAAGTAGCTGGGAGGCCCGCCACAATGCCTGGCTATTTTTTTGTTGTAATTGTCATTGTTGTTTAGCTGGCCCAAGCCGGTTCGAACCTGCCAGCCTGGGTGCACGTGGCTGGCGCCATAACCCCTGTGTTATGGGTGCTGAGCCCATATGTTAGAATGTTTACAAGACACATACAGCTCCCTGTGAATGTAGATTGTTCTGGAAATGAAGGAACTTCATTCTAGGTGCTAGTTAACCCAGGCTGTGTTGTCCCGGGAGTTAGCCATCACAGCCCCCAACAGGATGCAGCGCAGACTGAAAATTCAGTAGTGCTAGGAAGCAGGAGTCTGAGGGAAAGGTGCTCATTTAAGCCTCCTAGAAATATAAGCTTTGAGAAGGGAGTTGGAATTTCCACTGGGCATGGAATGAAGGCTTCAAGCCCATCTAATCTCAGTTTTTAAGCCCCAGCCAACCTCTGGGAGAGCTGCATATGATTACATAAGAAAACAAAGTGTAGAAAGCTTCACATCAAAATGCTAACAGGAGCTATTTCTGGATGATGGAATGGCTTGTGATTTTGTTTACTTTTTAAAATATCTTTGTGCAACTGTCTCAATCTTTAAAATAAGCAGGAAAAAAAAAATCCAACAAAGATATTTCCATTCTTTACAAAAAGAAAGAACTCTCTTTCTGCCATCAATCCTGTGGAAATGGCCAAGATAACATGGAGAGGACTGGGGGAGAAGCTGGACCTCCTTCCACCACTGCATTTAGACACATAACTCATTTTGTTCTTCAAACTTCCATGAAATTGAAAAGAGCGCTACCCCAAGGAGACTAACAAATTGACCATCTCTCCCTCCTCTCTTTCCACACCGAGAGTGAGAACCAAATTGTCCCACCCTTCTCTCCAGAGCACTAACCCCCGGCCATTTGCCTGCCAGACCCAGAGCTGCCTCCTGCTTGTCCTGGAGAATTAACAAGTCCATGTCCATTTTCCATTCTTTACCTTCCCACACTACCCAGGCCTGGCTGTAGAGAAGGCCTCCTCTCTCCCAGCCTCCCTCACCCCTCTGAAGCCACTCTAGAATTTACTGCCCTCAGGCCCTGATGTCACAGAGGACTGAGAACTCGGGAGCAAGCTGGGCCTCCCTCTCGTCTCCCTCCTGAAGGCCTCATCCCTCATTACAAACTGTGGTTCTTCCCAAGTTATTTTTTTTGGCCAGGGCTGGGTTTGAACCCGCCACCTCCGGCATATGGGGCTGGCACCCTACTCCTTTGAGCCACAGGCACCGCCCTCCTCCCATGTTCTTAAGGTTCTTCCTCATCTGCTTCCATGGGACCAAACACCTCCTCAAGTTATGGTCCAGGTAAAATCTGAGGACATTTGGGGAGAGTGTGGAAAGAAAATGAAGGTACAAAGAACTTAAAGATTTAAATGCAAGTGTACATTTGGTAAGTGGTCTGAGTAGAGAAATTACTATGAAGATAACACTTATAACCTGACAGTCCACTATTTTCTTTTTCTTTTTTTTAAATTTAATTTAATTTTATTTTTTTATTAAATCATAGCTGTGTACATTAATGTGATCATGGGGCACCATAAACTGGTTTTATAAACCATTTGACATATTTTCATCACACTGATTAACATAGCCTTCCTGGCATTTTCTTAGTTATTGTGTTAAGACATTTATATTCTACATTTACTAAGTTTCGGGTGGCGCCTGTGGCTCAGTGAGTAGGGTGCTGGCCCCATATACCGAGGGTGGCAGGTTCAAGCCCAGCCCCGGCAAAACTGCAACCAAAAATAGCCGGGTGTTGTGGCGGGCGCCTGTAGTCCCAGCTGCTTGGGGGGCTGAGGCAGGAGAATCGCGGAAGCCCAAGAGCTGGAGGTTGCTGTGAGTCCTGTGACATCACGGCACTCCACCAAGGGTGGTAAAGTGAGACTCTGTCTCTACAAAAGAAAAAAAAAAATACATTTACTAAGTTTGACATGTACCCTTGTAAGATGCACCACAGGTGTAATCCCACCAATCACCCTCCCTCCGCCCATCTTCCCCCCTCCCTCTCCCTCTTCCCCATATTCTTAGGTTATAACTGGGTTATAGCTTTCATATGAAAGTCATAAATTAGTTTCATAGTAGGGCTGAGTACATTAGATACTTTTTCTTCCATTCTTGAGATACTTTACTAAGAATATGTTCCAGCTCCATTCATTTAAACATGAAAGAGGTAAAGTCTCCATCTTTCTTTAAGGCTGCATAGTATTCCATGGTGTACATATACCACAATTTATTAATCCATTCGTGGATCAATGGGCTTTTTCCATGACATAGCAATTATGAACTGGGCTGCAATGAACATTCTGGTACAGATGTCTTTGTTATAATCCCTATTTTCTATTCTTCCTGACTGCCCCTCTCCTTAAATCTGAACTGAAGAGTTCAATCTTCTCCTATTTTTTTTTTTTTTCTTTTTGAGACAGAGTCTCACTCTGTTGGCCCAGGCTCCAGCACAGTGCTGTCATCACAGTTCACAGCAACCTCAAACCTCTGGACTTAAGTGATTCTACTGCCTCAGCCTCCCGAGTAGCTGGGACCACAGGCATGAGCTACCATGCCCAGCTACTTTTCTATTTTCTGTAGAGACAGGGTCTTGCTCTTGGTCAGGCTGGTCTCCAATTCCTGAGCTCAAGCAATCCACCCACCTCGGCCTCCCAGAGTGCTAGGATTACAGTTGTGAGCCACCATGCTTAGCTAATTTTTCTGTTTTGTAAAGACTTGGTCTTGCTCTTCAAATTTCTGATCTCAAAGGATCCTCCTGCCTTGGCTTCCCAGAATGCTAGGATTATATGCGTAAGCACCACACCTGGTCTCTTCAATCATTTTTGACCCACAAAATAGCCATTTCATATACGTGAACTGAATTTTGTGTCACACACTATGCTAAATGATATGCGTACAGTATCTCATTTAATTCCCATAACAGCCCTATGAGGTAAAGACTGTTGCGCTTACTTAACAGAGAGTGAAACTGAGACCCGAGGAGGTTAATTAACTTGCCCAAGGTCAACGGCTTATAAGGCAGACCCAGGAATCAAAACAAGACTGTCTGACTCTGAAACTCACAGTTTAACCACTTAACCGTAGTCATGTGTCTCATTTCTATGTCATCTGAACAGCTATTCTGGTTTATTCCTGATCATTCCTGGCTGTCTTGTAATCACGTTTTCAGGAGGCTGCCACTTGTCACTTCATTCCCCAAGGCAGCACAGACCACAGGCAAATTCCAGGTGTGCCAGCTAACGAGCTTGCTGACAGCTTGGGTAAATCATGAGGAAACTACAACTCAGTAAACAAAAACTTCAAAGTGACGTCCGATGGGAAACTCAAGGGTGGACATCCAAAGCCCCCAGCTTTCCACCATGGCAGCCGTTGGGCCTCCCCCTACCCTCCCACCCGAGTTAGATCGAGTTTTTCTGTCCCTACCCTTTTTCACTGTGTCCAAACTGTGCCCCACACCCATTTCCCGGGTCTTTCAGAGAAAGGACACAAGAACCAAAACCATTAACGACTGAACAACTGGCTAAATGTGGTGGCTCACACCTGTAATCCCAGCACTCTGAGAGGCCAAGGTGGGTAGATTGCCTGAGTTCAGGAGTTTGAGACCAGCCTGAGCTAGAGCGAGAGCTATCTCTAAAAAACAGCCAGGCATTGTGGAGGGCATCTGTAGTCCCAGCTACTCGGAGACTGAGGCAAGGGGATTGCTTAAGCCCAAGAATATGAGGTTGTTTGTGAGCTATGACAACACTATGGCACTCTACCCAAGGCACAGAGTGAGACTCTGTCTCAAAAAAACCCCAAAAAACCGAACAGCTTCTCCACTCAGAGACACCCTTAACCCCATTGTGCAAAGCAGTTTAGCTCTTTTGGCCTTAGTTTCTCCTTTCATGTTGTTCTGGGACTTGCTTTGTACAACCAGAAGACCAAGAGGTATGCTGTCCCCAAACAAGCAGCCTTCCATTAGAATGGAATCCAGCTTAGCATAGCAAACACTAAACGCTAACGGGCAGCTCTCTCTCTCTCTCTCTTTTTTTTTTTAAGTTAAATATATATAACATAAAATTGACCATTTTAGGCAACTCTTTTTTTTTTTTTTTGCAGTTTTTGGCCTGGGCCTGGGTTTGAACCCACCACCTCTGGCATATGGGGCCGGCGCCCTACTCGTTGAGCCACAGGTGCCGCCCCAGGCAACTCTTAAAATTATCACTTTTCCCCCGTCCCAGCTACATTGTGAATAAAAAGGGGAACCGAAGTCTGGGGAGAGTGTGAATGGCAGCAGGAGGTGGTGGGAGATCCATTTGCCAGGCAGGTGGGGGCGCTTCTCCCTGGCGCCCCTGAGTTACTGCCTCTGCCTGCCTGGTTGAGACCCTGCTGAGAGGGGCTAGTGATGAGCCTGCAGAGGGGTCTAGCCCTACTGTATAGACCTGAAATGCTACTTAGTTCACTCTGTGCTACATTTCTAACCCATGGAGAGCCCTTAAAGGTTCTTGAGCATGATTAGAGCCACACTTTACTAAAATGCATCTGGTGCAAAGATACAAAATAGCAAAGGAATAACCCAGGGTTAGAAGATGCCGAAGGAGATGGCAAGGGAGCAGCCAGGGTTGAGGTCCGAGCCAAACAGGTTAAGGAGCTACAACCTCAGTTCTTGGGACCCTCCCAAGAATACTATCCCCCCGGTGACCGGAGCAGATGAAGATCTTCCAGCACAGGGAAACTTACCTATCTCAGCCTCAGCAGAAGTGTGTGTGGGAGAGGATTTCCCTGGGAATTTATAGTCCAGGCTCAGGTTTGGAGTTTAACTTTGCTCTAAGATCTTGGGACCAGAAGCTGATGGATTAACATAAAATGGGTCCTGGGTGCATAAGCCTGCTCTGAAGAGACTTGCCTTCAACCCAGGCCTGTGTAGCCTGGATGCGGTGCTGGATTCTCCATGGGAGGTGAGGGGATCTCCACACAGGCTGGATTCCAAAGAGCAAAAAGTTGCCTCAAAGCCTCCCCAGAGTCTTAAAAGAATAGTGTCACTCTGGGCAGTTCTTTTGGGGATCAGATTGAGGATCACACTGTCTTCAGGCTGAGAGGCAGAGCCAGAATGAAAGACCTGGCCTCCCTCTCCACAGCGTGCAGCAGCCTCAGTCCAGGGGCCCAGAAGCCCCTCAGGCAGAGCTCTGGATGAGGTTCTGGAGGATATGACAAGGATGAGGCTACAGGCTGGGAGGGTCTCACTGGAAGACACCAAATGAGGAATTCAAAACCTATTGAATACACTGTACAAGCTGAATGCACACTTATCACCGCAGTCATGAAATGAGCCAGGGAGGGGACTCACTTTGAGTCTGTCACCTCCAAATCACATGTTGAAATTTAATCCCAGTGTGGCAGTAATGAGAGATAGAGCCTTTAGGAGGTGATTAGGTCATGAAGTCTCTGCTGTCATGAATGGATTAATGGATTAATAGGTTAATGGATTAATGGTGACCTTTGGAGTGGGACTGGTGGCTTTATAAGAAGAGGAAGGGAGACCTGAACTGGCACTTCAGCCTCCTCCCCACTTTGGGACTCTGCAGAGTCCCCACCAGCAAGAAGGCTCTCACTATGTGGGCCCCTTGACCTTGGACTTCTCTGTCTCCATAGCTATAAAAAAAAGTATTGCTTTTCTTTAAAAATTGCCTGATTTGGGGTATTCTGTAATAAGCATAGAATACAAGCTCAGACAGATGGCTTCAGAAAAGACAGAAAAGACATGTCTCCAGCAGGGCAGAGGAGAGAGAGCCTCACGGCTAGTGCTGTCTCTTGTTGAATGTATGTCCTTGGCCAGTCCCTCCCCTTCCCCATGCCTCCACTTTCCCATTTAAGGTCTCTTCAGGTGCTAAGAAATATGTGAGGCTGGGGGACAGACCAAGAGGAGGGAGTTCCCGAGGGCAAGTTCAGCTCTGAGACAGAGACAGCTATGGCAGGGGGTGGGGAGCTCAGGAAGAACTGAGAGCAGTGACAGCCCAACTTTCTGTCCTCATTTGTCTGAAACTCCACTTCCTCATCACCCAGGCAGTCCCTAACACTGCGAACTGCCCTCCCCCCAATACACTCTTGAGACTGCTTCCTCTGTGGACCCAGTTTGCAGGGGGTACCAAGGATCCAGACCCCAAAGTCCTTCCTTGGTCTTCATTCCCCTCAGCCTCTCAGGAACAGCTGACACTATGGTTCCCTCTGTCAGCTGGCCCAGGTCTAGACTCTTCCTGCCTCCCACAAACCTCTTGTGTGTGCCAGGTGGTTATTTCTAAAGTGCAAATAGAAAATCTCATTCCCTTGCTGAAAAACCCATCCTTACTGCCTACCACTTGAAGGACAAACTCATCAGGGAAGCATCCAAGCTCTGTACAATACAGCCTCAACCTGCCTCCCAGCCCTCTCTCTCACTGCTCCCAAATTGCGTACCCCAACCACCCTCTGATCCTTCTTTCTGTGAAATCTCCTTTCTCTGCTGGTCAAATGACTTTTCATCATTGTCTCGATCATTTCCAAACTTAACCATAAAGTAGGTAAGGGACAGAAATAAAATACCCTAAAATACATGGGTTTACATAAGCATTCCTTGATTCATACCTATCTTCTGAATTTAGTCTTCCAGTTTTCCTTTTGATTCTATGAGCTGTTTGATAACCTCCCAATACATTACTTCTCTGCTTAAACTACCCAGAATTGGTTTCTGTTGCTTGCAATCAATAACCATGACTGATATCCCTGCCTCCCCCCTAGATTGCTCTCAAGTGAGATGCTATGTACACAGGTGCTTTGTGGACAGGGAAGCCCAGCAGAAATGTGATTTATCCTTCTGCTCTGTATTCACCCTATCCATCGCCTCTGATCCTCCATCTCTGACAAGAGAACCAGCAAAACAACTCACGATCACATTAGCCAAAGGGAATGAAAGGCCAGAAGAGCCAGCAATGAGGCCCCAAAATAGAACACTCATGTTACACTTGATAATTACCTCTCTGTCTATGATTCTTTGCAATTATATAATCCCAAACTTTTTTTCTTTTGCATTGTAAACAGCAAATAATCTCCAAAACCACTTACTGATGACTCCTGACTCCATTAAGGGAAGTTTAAGTGCTTTGTTTAGCTCCTCTGGTGCTGAGCCTCCAAGGGAGAGAAAGTGGCCACGTCCCCCCTGCAGTTCCTTCTCTGACCATGCAGCCTGCTCTGTCCGGTTAGCTAGAAAAAAATCACTGCCTTTTCTAAACTCCTTCAGCACTTTTTTTCCAAAAATAATTTCTATACAGTAAAGGGCACAAATCTTAAGTGTACCACTGGGTGAATTTTTACATGTTTTGTGTCCAGGCATCCATTACCCAGGTCAAGATAGAGAACATTTCCACACCCCAGAAAGTTCCCTTATGCCTGCTCCCCAGCAATACCCCAGCAGGAACCACTTTTCTGACCTCTATCACTATATTGTTGTTGGGTTTTTTTTCAGATAGAGCCTCAAGCTGTCACCCTGGGTAGAGTGCTGCGGCATCACAGCTCACAGCAACCTCCAACTCCTGGGCTCAAGTGATTCTCCTGCCTCGGCCTCCCAAGTAGCCAGGACTACGGGCACCCGCCACAACACCCAGCTATTTGTTTGTTTTATTTTGTTTAGCAGGCCTGGGCTGTGTTCAAACTCACCAGCCCTGGAGCATGTGGCCAGTATCCTAATCATTGAGCTACAAGCACTCTTGAGTGTGTACTTATTTTTTTTTTTGAGATAGAGTCTCATTATGTTGCCCTCAGTAGAGTGCTATGGTGTCATAGCTCACAGCAACTTCAAACACTTGGGCTTATGAGATTCTCTTGCCTCAGCCTCCCAAGTAGCTGGGACTACAAGTACCTGCCACAACACCTGACTATTGTTTTGTGGTGGTTGTCATTGTTTGGCAGGCCCAGGCATGGTTTGAACCCGCCAGCTCCAGTGTATATGGCCAGCACCCTAGCTGCTGAGCTATAGGGGCCAGGCCTAGAGTGTGTACTGTTTTGCTTCTAGCAGCTTTTTTGATTCAACAAGGATTTTTTTTTGTTGTTGTTGTTGTTGTTGTTATTGTTGTTGGTTTTTTGGGGGGTTCTGAGACAGCGTCTCACTTTGTTGCCCAGGCTAGGGAGGCTAGAGAGCCATGGCCTCAGCCTAGTTCACAGCAACCCCAAACTCCTGGGTTCAAGTGATCCTCCTGCCTCAACCTCCCAAGTAGCTAGGATAACAGATACCCACCACAATGCCCGGCTAACCTTTTCTATTTTTAGGAGAGAGAGAACCTCACTCTTGTTTAAGCTGGCCTGGAACTCCTGAGCTCAAGGGATCCTCCCACCTCAACCTTCCAGAATGCTAGGATTACAGTTGTGAGCCACCACACCTGGCCTGATTCAACAAGCTTTGGAAAGTCCCTTGACTTTCTTTTTTAGGAAATCTTTCTTTTTTTTTTTTTTTTCTTTTTTCTTTTTAGGACACATTAAAATGTGCTTTAATACCTCTTTGGGGAAAATAATATCACACTTGTAGTGAATGAACAAGAAACATTTTTACGCTATTATTTGTATCTACCATGACATGAATTCATAGGGAAGAGGTTCCAGTAGCTCAGGCAGGCACCTTGCCATTGAATGTGACAAAGTGTTGATTGACTTTTGAATTCATGGGAAATAGGTTCCAGCACCTTGTATCACTGTTACATGGGGACTATTGGTTATTCTGTGTGCTATGCTGTACACATATTATGCCATGAGCTCATGGGGAATAAATAGGTTCTTGCACCTAAAAACATGGGTCCACTGGTACAACTGTGTGCTATGTCATATGCTTATTATGCCATGAATTCATAGGGAATGGGTTCCAGGAGCTCAGGCTCCTTTCCGTTGGTTCTCACAAAGTGGGCTTCTCTGGGTGGTGCAGGCTGGAGCTTCAGTTGAACCCAGGTACCTTTCTCTTTGGCTTCCTTCTTTTTCTGATCATTTTCCTTTACACGTTTCAGGAAGCTATCTCTGCTCTTAGAGTGCTTAATGTGCTCAATACGAACACTAATCCTCTTGGCAAGGATCTTGCCCTCAACTTGTTTGTTTACAACAATGCCAACAGCATGCTGGGTGACACTGTACACTCTTCCAGTTCTGCCGTGGTGACATGTGTGGCATGCCTTTTTGAACAGTACCCATTCCCTTGATGTCTACAACATCACCTTTCTTGTAGATTCGCATATATGTGGCCAAAGGAACAACTCCATGTTTTCTAAAAGGCCTAGAGAATATGTATCGGGTGCCTCTCCTCTTTCCCTTTGTGTTTGTCATTTTGGTGAATTACTGGAAGATCAACAAATTCTTTAAAAAAAAAAAAAAGAACAACCAGAGAACTAGTTGCTACTAAGTTATGTCTGGAAACTTAAGTGTAGTAGGAATTTAGGGAGCTATTCTTAGGTTATATTTGGAAAAAGTTTCTACTTACACTTGGAATTTGAGTTTGCCTCAAAGAACTGCAAGGAATTAATTTAACTAAATAATTTAGAAAGTGAGCAGTGAACACACGGCCCCTCCCAGGCACTGTGCTAAGCGTTCACATGGCTTCTGCCATGCAATACTCACAGCTTACCTATTAGCTCTGTGTTATTATTGTCTCTGTTTTGCAGATGGAAAAACCAAAGCTTATCAAGGTTAAAGATAGTTGTCAGAGGCCACAGGGTTATTAAGTAGTGAAGTTAAACTAAAAATCTGGGCTGTCTGGCTCTTGAGCTGGGCTTGCTCACCACCGTCTATCTTCAGGACCAGGCCAAGCAGCAGAGGGAGGCCAGAGCAGGCACAGTTTATTTCTTGTATATGGAGTGAGTGGCCGGTGAGGTCAAGTATAGATACCTGGTTGGAAATGGGGCAGTTTGTTGGGCTTTGACTGCCATTTGATTTTTTTTTTTTGAGACAGAGCCTTAAACTGTCACCCTGGGTAGAGTGTTGTGGCCTCATAGCTCACAGCAACCTTCAACTCCTGGGCTCAAGCAATTTTCCTGCCTCTGCCTCCCAAGTAGCTGGGACTACAGGCGCCTGCCACACCTGGCTATTTTTTTTTTTTTGGTTGCAGCCATCGTTGTTTGGCAGCCCGGGCTAGATTTAAACACCCGCCAGCTCAGGTGTATCTTTTGGACTCTTGGGGTGAGGATTTTGAAGGTTTTTGAGGCAGGGAGTGCCATGATGAAGAGTTTTTTTTTTTTTTTTTTTTTGTAGGAAGACCACAAGGAGACATGAGGGTAAGGTGAAAAGATGTCTCAGTGGTCAAGGCTTGAAAGCTGAGGGACCTGAGTAACATGGTTGATGGAAAAGATGGAGAGGTTTGTTCTTTCACCTTGGAGAAGAATGTTCTTTCTGTCCAAAGACAGCAGGGCATGTGGGAGTGGGAGACACCTCAGGCGTTGGTTAAGTCTGATAACAGTTTGAATGTTTTTACGTTACAGTAAGGAAGGGAGGCTTTGGAGTTGCGAATGTATGTTCTTCAGACACTTGAAAAGGCAAATGGTAATTTTCTGCAATGGTTTAAGTTCCGTCTACATTAGTAGTAGGCTTGTAAGGATGTGTGACCTTTGATTCAGTTCATTCTGAATATAATTAAATTTATGCTCTGTGACTAAGCTATTTTATATGCCTTATCTGAGAGCCTTTGAGATAAAGGAATTACATAAGTAAAATCTGTGATTCTAATTTTGGTCTCTGGTAATATCTCTCAGCACGCCAGTAAACTTATTTCTCATTCCCCTGCCTGCTGCGCTTCAGTATTATAGCTGCCACGCTGGGTGCAGATCTTTCTCCAACTGCTGGAGGCCTTTCTCTACGGAAGGGGACCTTCTCCAAGTCTTGGATGAGAGACGTCCATAAATCTTTTCCCGACGCTTCCACAATGTTGTGCTTATGTCTAACGCATGTCTTTAAATCACACATTAGCATGACATGGAAATGACAGTGACGGGGAGAAGGCGGGCCTGTTTGTTCTCTGTTGTTGGTAGGCCTGTGCTCACTTGACACGCACCTTGTGCCTAGATTGTGACTAGTGTCAAAGGTCTGTGGAGACGCTACCTGAGCTAGTGTGAGAGACGCGGGTACATTATTATTCATGGTTTTCATAAGGGCTAAAGAGATTAGGCAAAAAATAATTAAAGTGAACAATAGTGCTGTCAACAGAGCTTCTGAATAATGAGATAGCAATTAATGGCTGACTGGCTCCCTGTGCTTTTTGGGTGTAGGTGTTCAGCATCTCTCTTCCTTTTTTAAATATCTTTACATACTTTTTTAAATTAATTTTAAATTACCTCGCTTTTTATTTAATATTAAATCTTTCATTGTAATTTAAAAATTAGAGTGGCCCTCCTCCCCCCTGACCCCCATTATGTGAGTGGCTTTGGTGTTTTCCAGCTCTCACAGTTCACTCCCTATGATCAACCCTATAATTAGGCTCTTAGTACATGTTTTGATGGTGTTATTAATGAAAATGATAAGTTTTAAGGGTGCTCCTATTGCCTAATAAGACGGACTCTCTGGTGTCTTCTATGACTTCAACGCGTGCGGTCAGCCGGGCCCGTTGTCCTCTTCACACCCCCTTTCCCCCTTTAACCTCAGAGTCACTGGGAAAAGCCTTATCTCATTTTTTCAGCACACCCTGCACAATTGTCATGCGATGTGCTCTTATAGAACTATTCCAGGCAGCAAAAAGTTTCTTTCCTACACTCGTTCAGAGATTTCAGATCAGCGACATGGGTACGCTACTGAGCCGTTGGTTATAATTTGTCCATTAAATGCATCTCCCATTCTTTCACTGTCTCTCCCTTCTCCCTGGGAAGGACCAGATGCTTGCAAACATTTCTCAGGTGACAGAGCATTGGATCCCGGAAACTTCTGGCTCCTCCTTAGAACTAAGTTGTTCAACGAATTGTAAGCTGAGGGGTGAGTGTATCTATCCTTCATCGTGTAAAATATATTGAGGCAATACTTTTATCTGGACTTGGTTTAATAAACTCCTCTCCCACTCTCCCAACTTCCCTTTGTTCCTTTCTTCCTGAAGAAAACATGTCCACATCCCACTTTAAGTCTTATCTGAAGCCATAGATGGCCACAGATGTTTCTGAAGTAAATTGATGGCTGGGGGCCCACTCGTTTCCCATTATCTTCCTGACGCCTCTATTTCCCGTAGCTTCTCATTCTTGGTCTGCCATTCCTGGGGCTTTCAGCTTCCTTCTCAGGGTCCTGAGAGTCCGTGCCCAGCAAGACTCAGCCAGTCTCAGAGGTGTGGGTTTCTTCAGAAATCTGCCACTCCTGTTTCATCTTGTCTTTTATGAGGAAGAATTGGGTTGTCAGGCTAGCTGTTCTCCACGTGGACACCTGAAATGCAAGCCTTTCCCATTTGGCCTGCAGGTGCGTACAGGGATGGGGCTGGTACGTAGACTGAGTCCGAACGTGACTTTAAATCCTCACACACTGTGACTATACTGTTTTGCCATTTCATCTCCCAGGTGTTTGGTAGTCAAGCCCGTATCTGGGTCCTAGATGGCCTGCCCAGCCTTGCTTGATGCTCAGAGGTGGTTGCAGGGAGTAGGGTGTGGTTGATTGGGGGGGGGGGGCAGAGGCGGTAGCTGCAGTTAAGAAAGACTTGCAAATGTTTAGTATGCAGAGGAGGAGGAGGAACAGCTCTTGGGCAAGGAAAAGTTTGGCGAGAAAGCCTCTTCCTACAGAAACTTTCTCAATCTCTCAGGAGAAACGAGGTGGCTCACAGTTTCTGATTATTTCTTCCTCTCATGCCCAAAGAATGTTCAAACTGAGGCTCATTTAGTTCCTTGCTAGTTCAGAATGTTATTAAACATATTTTAATTTAAGAAAGGGTGGAGTCTGTCAGAAATACCTGAGGTTGATTTGTTGGGGCTGATTGTTTCTCCCTGAACTCTGGCTGGCCAGAAGCCCTAACCAGTAAGCGAGGGGCTAACCAGTTGTCACCATTAGTTTATATTTAATGACTGCCTTAGAAAAATGACAACTTGAACCCAACTCTAATAACTTTATTATAGACCTAACAATGTCAGCGGCTGGAATGGATGGTTTCCACTGAGATTTTTGGCACGGTTTGGGTGCTGGAGGCTATTTTTGGAGGCTTTCCGAGTATCCTAGGAATACATCTGTCCGATGTCTTTATTTTCACCTTACGGGACATCCATCGTGGTGTTCTTGCCTTCTGCTGAGTTGAGGGATAATGAGAAAGACACAGCCAGAGGGATGGGGACACTCTTGGCCTCGATCCTGGCTCTTCCCCAGGATAGAGAGACAATTCCCCTGAATAATTAATTATCATTTTCCTGATGTGTGAGGAGGGAGGGAAGGCAGAATCTATTTTATTAATAAAAGGAGCAGAGCAAACTGCGTGTTTACACTTTAGGGCCTAAAGGTTGCTTTTGTCTAAAAATCCTCCTTTCTTTGCAGAATTGAATTCACACTGTGGGTCTATTCAGAATCCGTCTTTGCTGGGAGAGTTACTGTTGGTGTGGGAATCGGGCTCCCTGATGCTGACCCCAGGAAGGGAGATGTTTGGGGAAGACTGTGCAGAGGTCCTGTGTTGAGTAGTAATAGTGGTCTGTATTTGCATTAGCCCTTTGCAGTTTGCTATAATGCCTATGAAGTAAAATGTCAAATATTTCCAGGCAGGGTGGCTCATGCCCATAATCCTAGCAGTCTTGGAGACTGAGGCAGGTGGATTGCCTAGAGTTCATTGCTTTCCCGAGCTCAGGAGTTTGAGACTAGCCTGAATAAGAGCGAGACTCCGTCTCTAAAACTAGCCAGGTGTTGTGGCAGGTGCCTGTAGTTCCAGATACTTGGGAGGCTGATGCAAGAGGATCACTTGAGCCCAAAAGTTTGAGGTTGCTGTGAGCTATGACGCCACTACACTCTACTGAGGGTGACACAGTGAAACTCTGTCTCCAAAACAAACAACAACAAAAAAAAAAGACAAGTCAAATATTAACATTGTCATTTTAGTAATTTTTCATTTTCTGGTAAAATTTCAAAATCTTGTTCTGATATTCATTTTATTAAGTAGGGAGAAGCGATCCTCCTATATTTTAATGAGACATGCTTATTAAAAACTCTGTGCTTTGAAATAACTTTGGTAAAATTCTGCCCAGCAGGTTTTGACCTTATTTTTTTCTGTTGGGAGAGTGATAGCCCCCAATGGGGCATCGAGTGAGGAGAGGAAGTGCTTGTTGGTTTTGCATTTATTTTTCTGTAGCATTTTGTAGATTGTTCCCATCTAAGGAAGTAAATTTGACTAATTAAGGGAAATGCAAAGCAATATTGATGTCTATCTCTAGGTATAGTGGCTGCAAGTTGTATAAAAAGGCCTCTACCTGACATGTGTTCAGTAGAGAAATGGCTCCTGGAAAATGAGTAAACACCTGAGTGGCTGGCTGCACGGCTGAGTTCTTCACCCATATGTGTGGCTGCTCGGTTCTTTGGCCTTGGTAATGGGTCATTATTTCCCAGTAAATGGATTTCTGAATGTCATGCTATTTCAACCTAAGCTGTTCCCCAGGAAACATGGCTATTTGCCTTTTTCTTCTTACTTGGACCGAAACCAGAGTGCTATCTTCTCCCAGGCAGGGCAGAGCCTCTACAAACAGGGCCTTTAGTTTTTAGAAATCTGAACTGTGAACTTCCCTAGATTTTCCGTATGTGGGGGTCGACAAGATCTTTTTGGTGTATATGTTTCTGTCGTTTTAAATATATTGAAACACATTGTTCTCTATTGGGAAAAATTAATGTGCTCTAAAGAGAAGCAAAAATGTATCCTTTATACGGTTTCTATCTTTTGGGAATTGGGTACCATGTTATGAAAATAAGGAGATAAGTGTTCACTATTCTTATGTAATATAATCAACACTTGGAAGAAGCAGAAGGTTTTAACTGTGTCTGAATATATGGACAACAGGAACATTAGACTATCAGAACAGAAAGTCCCTGGTAAGTTGTATAACAGGTCCTCATATAACGTCATTTCATTATAATATTGATGAAAAAAAAATTGATTCTCAGCCAGGCCCACTGGTTGTATGGAGTTTGCCTGTTCTCCTGGTGTCTACAAGGGTTTTCTCCAGGCTTACTGTGCATACCAGGTGAATTGGGATGTGCCCGTTGTCCCAGTGTGGGTGAGTGGGGTGTGTGAGTGAGGGCACCTGCCATAGGATGATGTCTGTCCAGGCCTGGCTCCCACATAGTGCCCTGAGCTGTGGGGACAGGCTCCGGCTACCCCAACTCTGAACTGGAATAAGTGGACAAGTACGTTTATTATTTGATTGTATTAATCTTTCTTAAATATATGTGTATGCATATTTCACATTTATTTCGGTGCTTAATAGCAGAAGTGTTCTGGTCTTAAAGTTTGGTAATGATTTGTGACCAGAAATATGCTGTAAGAGCTCAACTCTTGTTTCTCTCAACTGTGCTGTGGCAAAATTGTTTTTTGTTACCTATTGTTTTGCTCACAGTTGCAGTTTCCAAGAACCCCCGGAGGATGATGTTGAGGCTGGACTTACTGTACTTTAGAATTTTGGATGGCAGCCTGCTATAAATGAAGGAGGATGTCGATGAACCAGACAGCCTTCTGTTCACATTCCAGACCTAGGACTGGATAATGTCCCTGGGGAGTAAAGGACACGTATGTGCCCAGCTCTCCCTGTCCCTGGGGAGTAAAGGACACGTATGTGCCCAGCTCTCCTCCTTTCATCTCCTCTCTGGCCATTTCCTTGAGATTGTGGATGGATGGAGACGTGAGACTGATTTATTAGCTTGTTAAGCCTTTCTTCTTGTGGAGGAATTGACCCTCCCCCAGGCCCTTGCCACAGGGTGTGTCACTATTATCATAATTTTTTTTTTTTTTTACTCTTTCTGTATTTATTTGTATTAAATCATAGCTGTGTACATTAATGTGGTCGTGGGGTGCAATGTGCTGGTTTTATATACAATTTGAAATATTTTCAGCACACTGGTTAACATAGCCTTCATGGCATTTTCTTAGTTATTGTGTTAAGACATTTGTATTCTACATTTAGTAAGTTTCACCTGTACCCTTGTAAGATGCATGGTAGGTGTGGTCCCACCAATCACCCTTCTTCCACCCAGCCTCCCCCCTCCCCTTCCCTCTCCTCCCTCTCTCCTGTCCCCATATTCTTGGGCTAAAATGTATGGAACGCTTCACAAATTTGCATGTCATCCTTGTGCAGGGGCCATGCTAATCTCTCGATTTTAGTATATGTGCTGCTGAAGCGAGCACTATCATTATTTTTAGTGAACAAATCAGTGCCAATGCTGTGGGTCGTTGGGTTGAAATCCAATCGAAGGCGTGTCCTTACTTTCTCTTCTCTTCCTTAACATGTATGTGTGATACCCTGATTTAGGAAAAATTTCCAAGTGGAAGTTTTTTGATTGGCTGATAGCACATCACATTGTGAGCTGTGAATCTCTGACACACTCAAGCTTCCCCCAAAATAGACCCCATGAAGGAAGAAAGTAGAGCCTGAGGCCGTGCCGTGCTCAGCATTCTGGTGGCTCTTGCCTAGAAAAGCAATAGGTGTTGGGAACAGAATGCTTGTCCTCTCCTCAGGAGATCTGAGCGCTGGTCCTAGTTCAGACATTGACTTTCTTTGATGCAACTTTGTTTAATGCCCTCTGCCTCAGCCATTGAAGGCTGGGTTAGAAAAACTAATCTCTGTATTCTGTTATTCAATGTGTCATGAGCTATAAATCATACAGCCCCAGAGTCTTAACTGTGTGTCGTGAGAATTATTCAAATACTGTAGAACCATCGTAGCTGACCACCTCCCTCCACGGGCCTAAGTTGACCTAATTATTTTTGAGCCAGAGTCTCAAGCTATTGCCCTGGGTAAAGTGCTGTGGTGTCACAGCTCACAGCAACCTCCAGCTCTTGGGCTTAAGCAATTGTCTTGCCTTAGCTTAGCCTCCCAACTTGCTGGGACTACAGGTGCCGGCCATAACGCGTGGCTATTTTTTTTTTTGGTTGTAGTTGTAGTTGTCATTGTTGTTTGGCGGGCCCAGGCTGGATTCAAACCCACTAGCTCCGGTGTATGTGGCTGGCACCCTAGCAGCTGAGCTACAGGTGCCGAGCTAAGTTGACCTCATTTTTATAGACCAGACATGTACCACACATCTGCTTCCTTGACTGCCTCTGTATGATGACCAGTTTGTTACAGTCCCTTGGATGGTCAACTTAAAGAGGTTCTACTGCATTTAATTCAGCTAATATTTGTCCAGTTGATATGCTGTACAAAGCGTAAGAATACAATGAAAAATAAAAACGTAAGGCATTTTCCAATTATAGGCACATGAAGAAGGAAAGTGAAGGCAGAGACATTAAATGGAGTCGGGAAATGTAAGACAGACATATTGTCTCTCAGTGTGATATTGATCATAAAATCATTGCGTCTTGGACCTAAAAAGGAACATTAAACATCGTCTAACTCCCTCATTTATAGATGCAGAATATTCAGAGAGAGAGAGAGATCTCACTGTGGTCTAAAGCTTGGTGGAGTTGCTGAAGCTCATAGGCAGGGTCTGGGCCTCTGCAGGGCAAGGCCTTCGTGCTGTAGGGAACAACTGTCCTTGGTCCTGGCTGGCCAGTTGGGTGCCATGGTCTGTGGGACTGACGTGCGTTGTGTTGCAAAGTCTTACTACTGTTATTCCTACTGTTACTGCACCTTCAAGAGGGAGACTCACACATGAGTAAACATTGATGTCTGATACGAAACTTCCCCATGACTATTTGGGGACCTGCTGGTGGCCATTTGGTCTTAACAGCTTGAGTAAAAGAAGGGAGGGGCCTGCCTTCCCTCTGCCTGACCAGATCCCTCCACTGGACACAGAGCGTCTCATCCCTCCTTTGTATTTTTCAGTAAGGCACAGATGCCTTTTTCCTCCTGCGTTTTTTGGTTTTGCACCTTCTCTTTGCACAGAATTTGACACATTTGTGTACGTTTATGCTGGAATATCTTAAACTTTTGCCTGTTCATTTTTATTGTTCACTGTTTGTCTCAGATTGGAATCTTAGCTAACCTCATCCTTAGAATCTCAGTTAAATGCCACTCTTTGAGGGGAATGCTGATAGCCTGTAATTTGGTTAGAATAAATCCTCCTGCTTTACAGCACCCTGAACTACGACTTTTTAAATTGTCTGCCATCCTGGCTAAGCCATAACCTGGGCAAGGTTCTGGTCTGTCTTGTGGATTGTTTTATCTTCAGTTCTTGGCATGGTACCTGCAGTAGGTATTCCATGATTTATTGAGTGGAATTGAATTTTCCTCTCTTTTATCTCACTTTGTTTTTAATTCTTTGCAGCTAGAGCAAGCCATAAAGATATTTAAACTAGGATTAGAAAGCACAAGGAAGGCGCAGGAGTTGGAGGTTGCTGCGAGCTGTGATGCCACAGCACTCTACTGAGGGTGACAGCTTGAGGCTCTGTCTCAAAAAAAAAAAAAAAAATAAAAAAAATAATGAGGAGCCTTATTGATGGTTCACCTTTCTTGAGCTTCCCTCTGACCATTTTCACTGACCCCCCGCAAAACACTCATTGGTTGGCTGGAGTTCCGAGAGGCTAAGGCGTCTGTCCCCTCAGACACCAAGTCCTTCCTCCTCTGTAGTTGAGTCTTTCTTCTTGGGAGATGAATACCACACTCAGCCCTTCCACTCTGGTTCTCTGTAAAACTGATTCATCCATCTCAGAGCCCTTTTGGGCAGCCCCAGTCTGTGACTGTCCCTGATTTGTGGGGGTCTGGCTGTCTCCTCCAACCATAAGCTTCGTCTTTTCTCCCCAGGCATCCCCACACTGCAGAGTTCAGTCTTTTCTCGACGGTGGCCTCATCCAGCGGTCACTGCGGGGTCCTAAGTCTTCCTGCTCTTTCCACGTGACCGCCCTCCCCAGTCCGGGCAGGTGGATTCCTGGGTCCTGCTGGGTTTTCCTTGACAGCCTCTGGAGCCCATTCCTCCCTTCACCCTCACCACCTGCCCCTCCTCCTCTCGCAGCTCACCCCATCACCAGGGCCAGGCGTTGCTCTCTGCAACCAGCTGTCTGTCTGGATTGCTGCGGGCCGCATTTGCTGCGTGCACTTTGTCTTCCTCTTTAACTCTCAGTCTCCAGCAGTGTTTTCAACCTTTTTGATCTCATCACACACTTGAACTTATGGTTAAACTTCAGAGGCACACCTAAATTATGTTGATTAAAAAACTTTTTTAAAAAGGAATATATTTAGTGTACTTTGAACTTCTTTTCAAAATAATGATTTTTTAAAATTGTCACAGCACACCTAAGCTCCTCCCACATGACACGTCAGAGTCCGCGGCTCGGTGGTTGAACATCACTGGTTTAGATAGTCAGCTTCTTGAGGCCAGAGATCAAGAGTCTTTTCTCTTCCAGTCGTTTCCAGTTAGCACAGAGAAGTAGAGTTCTCTGACGATGATGAAAGTGGACCAGAAGATTCCTCCTCGTAAAATTTGTGCAGACTCTGCTTCTGGAACACCCGGACCTTTGGTAGAAATTATTGAGCACAGGGATGAGGCAAAGCAGTTAGGTCAACCTGAAAAAGCAGAGTTATGATTTCTTAGCAAATAGAGGCATCTGTAAAATTGGAATATTAGTTGGGTCTGCTAGATTGGATGTTTGAAAAAAAAATTGTGCCTTCTTGGGACTAGTTCTTAGTGTCTTTCACACACACGGTCGCGGGTTATCCTCCAAGACGCTGTGGAGAAGTGCTGTTACTGCCATTGGGTAGACAAGAACACATGCTTCAAAACATGCCCTGGGTAAGACTGTGCAGACCCAGGGGCTTTGAACCACATCTTCAGCCCCTATCTCCTCATTCCAGGTAAAAATCAGTTTGATAAAGTATTAAGTGCTAGGAAGATGCATTTTTAAAATTCTGTCCTAAAGAAGTTTGCAGTCTTTGCGAGAAACAGATGGGAAAACAACTTGACTCTTATTTCAAGGTTTGAATTAAGTAAGGGTGAGTAAGGGCCCAAAAAGCAGGAGTGGGTGAAGGTGGGAGTCCTCAGTTCTTCGTACCAAGCTGCAGCTGCTCCGGGCAGCAAGTGCGTATGAGGTGTGGATGGAAGCAGGTGTGGGTGGATAGGAGAAGCGCCTGGCTAGGGGAACGACCGTGCCATCGCCACGTGTGCCTGGGCTGAGGGAGGCGAGGGGTGGCAGAGGCTGCAGGCCAGAAACCTCCCTGCTGGCCCAGCTTCGTCGACCTCAGCTGGCTCCTGGCACAGCCCAGTGTTTTTGTGGGCATCTACAGTTCTGATGACATCGCAGGGTGAGTGTCGTAAGACTGAGCTTGTCTCTTAGCAAAATAGAAAATCCAGAAAGATGGGGTGATGCTCTCAGCCTCTGGCACTGCTCCGGCGTCCTCTGCTTATTTTCCAGGCTTTCTTTGTTTTTCCAAATCCCTGCAATGTTTTCTCCCCATTCCAGCTGTCTAATTTTTATTTTTAAATGCTCCTCAACTTTATGTTTTAATTTTTTTGTTCATTTTTATTTTTATTTAGTCATGAAGTCCTTAGAATCATGGTAGGGCTCGATGCCTTATAGGTGTCTTCTTATGTTTTTATTTCACTAGATGGTTAGTCCAGAGTCTCCGTCACGGCCATCTCACGTGGTCTGGAATTCATTCAGGCCATGTTTCTAATTCACTTGCACTTAACTCACCAAATGCTCCCCCCTTCTTAAAAATGAGGGTGTTAATGGCCAAGGTACTTTTGTCCGCTTTTGAGTTGGCCTCTTAAAACACGTTCTCTGATTTCTTTTCTGAATGTATTTATGTTCATTCATTCTTTACGAGGTTTTTGTTTCTAGTCCTTATCTTAAACAT
>CAUYPK010166506.1:0-25055 GCA_963574355.1 Loris lydekkerianus
TAAACACATAAATCATGTATACATTAATACATTTATGGGGTACATAGAATTAGGAGCGCTTACATCACACTGGTTACTATGTACTTCATCTTGTTTACTTAATTATTGTGTTAAGACATTTATACTCTATACTAATAGATCCAACATGTACCCTTGCATTATGCAACATAGATATGATTCTACCATTCACCCTCCCTCAATCTAACTTTCCCCCTTTCCCCTCCCCCTTCTCCTTCCTTTATCTTGGGCCATAGTTGTGATCTATTCTTCATATGAAAGTGTGATTGTAAATTGGTTTCATAATAGTACTGAGTACATTGGATATTTTTTCTTCCATTCTTGAGATACTTTACTAAGTAGGATATGTTCCAGCTCCATCCATGTAAACGTAAAAGAGTAAAGTAACCACCTTTTTAAGGCTGCATAATATTACATGGTATATATATACCTCAATTTATTAATCCATTCATGGGTCAGTGGGCACTTGGGCTTCTTCCATGACTTGGCTATTATGAATTGAGCTGCATTGAACAATCTGGTGCAAATATCTTTGCTATAAAGTGATTTTTGGTCTTTTGGATATATACCTAGTAGAGGAATTGCAGGATCAAACAGCAGGTCTACTTTTAGATCCCTGAGTATTCTCCATACTTCTTTCCAAAAGGGATATGATAGCTTGCACTCCCACCAGTAGTGCAGAAGTGTTCCCTTTTCTCCACATCTACGCCAACATCTGTAGTTTTGGGATTTTGTTATGTGAGCCACTCTTACGGGAGTTAGATGATATCTTAAAGTGGTTTTGATTTGCATTTCTCTGATGATTAAGGATGATGAGCATTTTTTCATGTATCTGTAGGCCATGCACCTATCAGAAGAAGCTTCTGTTCAAGTCCCTTGCCCACAATGAAATGGGATCACTTGTTCTTTTCTTATTAATAAGTTTGAGTTCTCTGTGGATTCTGGTTATCAAACCTTTGTCAGAAGCATAACCTGCAGATATCCTCTCTCATTCTGAGGGCTGTCTGCTTGCTTTACTTACTGTGTTCTTCAATATATTTTTTAAGTGTTTAACCTTGGGCAATCAAACCTTTTAGCCTCAGTTTCCTTCTCTTTGAGATGGAAGTAATATTATCATCCCCAGTGAATTACTGTAAGGAATGAACAATGTTTGTCAATCCTTATCACAGCAGTATCTGTCATGCAGCGAACACAAGAAAGTGCTGTTATTATTATTTACCATATCATCTTTATAAATACCCAGGGAAGGAATCCCCTCTGGTGTTCTTACATTGGACCAAGTGGAATCAATAAAATCAGTTCAGTAACACTTCTTACAATGTTGCATTAAAAAGCTTACACTTATTTCTACCTGGGTATGTTAAACATTATACTTGAATACCAAGGATGTTGAAAATCTATTATGTGAAAACCTTGATTTGGGGTATCTATGTTGTCAAAGCAACTTGGAGCCTAACAGTGTCCAGTAACTAGAGACCTAAAAAAGAAAAGAGGAATTTTTAGAAGCGTCTCCAAAAGCAACAGGATAAAAGTACTATTGGTCTTAACCACATGATGATGGTTTTTTACCAAAGGGGAAAACATAGTCCACTTGATCATCCCAGCCTAATTGATTAATTGTGGGTCTGACCATCTGGCTGATGAATGCTGACACCCAGCAGTGATTTCTGTGCAACACAAATCCGGATATGCTCTCCCCGTGCCTCCCACAATAATGGCAACTCTGAACTTAAGGTTAGTTTATTCAGGCCTCTTGGCTCAATCCCTTCATGGAACAGTGGTTGTGGCAGGGAATATTTTATGAGACCTGGTCAGGAATTATCTTCTCTGTTTTCAGTTACCAGCTCCTTTCCAACTCTACTCCTACTCGTTCTGGAGCCCTCTCTTGTATAGAATCACTTTTGATGCAAAGCATTCATCTGTAGTTTTCATCATATTGTCTGATTCTCTCATTTCTGGTTGCTCTATTCTGAAAAAATCTTTGACTAGACGAAAAGACCTGTACACCTATTTCTCAGGGCATCCTATGGCATCCTTGTATCTTTGCTACTAGTTTACTTTAAATTATTCTGTGCTTCTAAGTTAAAAAAAAAAAAATCATTTCACCTAATTTATGAGCCTGATTAAAAGTCCCACATATAGCCCATGTTCTCCATGAGGTTAAGGAATACGAGGATTAATAGAAGATAATTCTTACATCTTAAACCTATTTTTAATCTCCAGTTAGGAGTGTCTCATGGAGAGGATTTCCCTACTAGGACTCTGGATCACTGCTAGAAAAAGAAAGTCAGTCTCATATAAATAACAAGGATCAACAGCGATGCCACCCACAAACCACTCCATACTCGGAGATAACCTGCACATGGAGAATGCTCCAAGTAATTCAAAACTCCCCACATAAATGTGAACCTTGAGGTATTACAACCAAATTATTTTACTTTATTTTGTGGGAAGAAGCAAGGGGATTAAACTGACAAAAAAATGTCTGACCAAGGAGTCACAACAAAGAATCATCCATTTCCTTTTTCCTTTTCCCAGACTGATTTCCATCTCTTAAGTTCACTCTCCCCACAGACACTGAATTCTTCTATACTCCAGGCTGAGTTAGTGTTAATTTTCAGGCAATAGCATGCTGAACTGTAGAGTTCTGGGCTGGGAGTTAGGAAATGTTTTTGGCCTGACTGTCGGTAAACAACTATGTGTCTTGGGCAAGTCAAGTCCCTTAACTCCCCATGTCTCAGTCGCTTCATTGAAAAATGATAGGGTAGGACGGCATGAACTTCATAGTCTCTGCCAACACTAAGATTCTATGGTTCTATAGCTCATCCCCCCCGCCCTACCCCCTGACATTAACTACTCAGCAACTCTGCTTACAGTAATTTCTCTGCTCTTAGTTACTAATGGAAAAATATCTCCTTCATTTACTACTTGGTATTTTGTGTTTGTAATCTTTCTTTTTTTTTTTTTGATGCTAGGTATTTTGAGTCATAAACACTAAGATATCCAAATAGATGCTTTAAATTTGAAGACATTTAAGGAGAATAACTTTCCCACATAGAACATTTAGCATAGCTGGGTATGGCGGAAGCCAGCCATCCAAAAGTGGAGCAAAGGGGCCAACTGACAGTGAGAGGAAGCCATTCATAATAAGAGTCTCCAGACTCTTCAATTTAGATAAAACTAAACTGTTACCGACTTCCAACTACTTTTCCAACCATTCCCAGACACCATCACAGACACTTAGGACTACAAATCTGAGGACCAGTACTGGCAGTGATGCAGATCTTATTCCACCTCCACCATCCATTGCCAAGTAGGATTTAGGATGGCATAGTAATAAGAGCCAAGAGGACAATCTGTCATTTATTTTCCTCCAAACTTTTTGAAATTTCCCATTTGGGCTCTGTTTCCCAGTTTTAATTTGGTAACTGCCATTTTTCAGCATTTCTTTTAACAGGTTACTAATAATTTCTGATACAGGATCTCATATTTCATTTTTTGCTGCTAGAACTGCTGTTAATATTTCATCTGCCTTCAATTCAGCTCTGAATTAAGGCTGCTGGGTTTCTGATATACTGTTAACACTTTGGTTCTGGGGATTGGATCACCAGTGTTCATTTAGATTGTCCATATTTTGTTATGTAAAAGTAATAGGTTGGCTGGCCTCAAAATATCTCAGTGTGTGCTATACATCCTGGGTATACTTCAGAATTTCTTTCTCTGGATCTTTGATGAAAAACAACAAAAACAAGTATTCTGGGCTTGTTCTCACAGGCAAATTGCCATTTACTTTAGTGACAGTGTTCTGGGAGCAGAGTGCAATGGTGAAGAGTCAGGGCTCACAGGTGAACGTACTATCAAATTTTGGCTCTGAAATTGATTACAGAGACCACCTTTGGTCACTCCTTATAGTCTCAAACCAGTTGTGTGAGGGAATTAGGGACATGAGAAAATAAACGGTCCTGACCCTCCCATTGGTATGTAACTGTTTTAAACTTCCCCATCCTCTCTTTTTCCATTTGTAAAATAGGGAGAAAAATAGTATCCATTTCTACTGCTATGAAGATTCAATAAGTTAATGTACAGTGCTGAAGACTTTCTACAGTCTCAATAAATGATGGCTATCATTATAAACCTAGCATTAATAATCTACAAATTCACATTATAGTGTTAATTATTTTTTAACATCTTTTCAAGATAAAGAAACGAGTACAAATCATTGAGTTCAAACTTTTGTTGTTTGCTTTAATATAGCTGACATTAAAAAAAACTCTCAGAGAAATCAAATAAAGTATTTTAAAATTGATCTTTAAATGTATATGTACGGTTAGAATAATACATAACATCATATTGTTATGCCATTTTCAAGCCAGCAGCACATTCTCAAAAGTTTTAGTTCATCTCATATTCAGTTCTAGATAAGGTACCTTGTACCAGTATGAATCTGTTCTATAAAAAGATGATTTACCATCTTTACTTTTCCCTAGGCTCAAAGAATAGAGATTATTTTAATAATCTTTGTGTATGTGTCAGTTGGGGAGAGAAACCATACATGCAGCAAAGTTTAGTTTAAAGAATTATTGATAATAACAGGAGAAAATTGAATATAATTAAATATTGAAATAATGGGGCAGTAGCTCATAAGTAAAGAACACTCTAAGTAATATAATAACAAATATAAGGTACGACCACAACTTTGAGGGCCAAGATATCATGCCCAAGGAGCAGTCCTCTCCACTTCTGAGACTGAGATCTAGACCATGTAGGATACAAGACTATCTAGACCATCTCCTCTACCCCTGGACTGGGATCTAGTCTTTTTTGGACAAGACACAGCCATAACTCATTGAATGGCAGTTGCTGGGGAGCTGGCTCAGCAGAACTTACTGGAAATCCATACTCTGAGGTACCAGTGAAAGCTACTAACAGGGAGGGATCTCATCTGCAGCACTCTGCTATAAACCACCTGATGTGTGCATATGCCTGTGTGTGTGTGTGCATGTGTGTGCACATATTATGTGTGGTGTGTACTGGGGGAAGCTGCTAGGCACCCGGGCAGTGTGCTTGCTGTGGGAACTAGATGCTGGGGAAGCTGCTTGTGCTGGCAGCAGCTAGGCTCCGGGGGAACCATGCCAAGGAGGAGCTTGACAAAGGAGGGAACCAGGAAGGAACCCCATTCTTTCTGTAATCTCTCTGTACCCTCTGATGACAAAACATCCTCATAATAGCTGGCAAAGGAAAAATACGTTATAGACCCAGATACATTTTTGTAAAGCAGGTAAGGAAGGGTAAATTTGGATCTTACATTGGTAACCGATACATTATTTGCTCACACACTTAAAAAAAAATAACGAATTTTGGAGATTATAATCCAGACTTCTTGACTTATTACACTGTTGTTCACCTTTACTAGTAAATCAACTCTCTTTGAATAGTTATATAAATACTATCAGAATTAAGAAAAATAAGAGGCTAGTAAATAAAAGCCTATAAAAGAATCTTTAAAAAGTTACAGCACTGGTATTTTTACAATAACCTTTTCCCCTGAGTGCTGCTCACATATGTTTTAATTAAATGTTTATAATTTACTTAAGAAAAAGATGTACAGAAATACTAAGCCACTGACCTAAATTTATGCATCAGTGATCCCAGTCCAGAATTTCAACTAAGTGGATAATCAAGAGAGTCATTAAAAATAACCCAAAGCTTTGAGAGAGGTCAAAATCGCCTCAGTTATCATTTTCATCTCTCTCTCTTTTTTCTTTTTAATTGATTCTGGAATCCATAACTGCTTGTCCCATGACATTTTCTTTTGGAGGGGTGGAGGCAGCTGTTAGCCATAAGTTACTATTTTTCTGAAAAATATATCATCTATTCAGTACATATTTAGGGGTGATTTCTTCCTATGACTCTCATACTATATTGTTTTATGCTCAATATTAAATAGAGAAGCATCAGTAAATGACTAACGTGGTAAACGGTGATCATTGCTACAACTATTTTTACATATAGTGGGAAGGTGTATTCTAAAACACCTCTCCTACTTTTGCCCGATTCCTGCAAGAAGGGGACGGAAACTTTTATTCTATAATTAGAGGTAGTATTTAAAACACAACCCCCTGACATTAGACAAGGGTTGTGGTTGTGGCATTTGAGAACACAAAAACCAGTCAGGTGAGGAGAGGCCTATGCAGAGCAGACTCTAGTGAGGCTAGACCACAGAACACCTGTCTCACTACTCATCAGTTTTTCTCTGTGCCTAGTCATAAGCAGTATTATCTTTTCTCACTATTATGGAAGGGACCTCCCTGTTTCCTCACAGTTGTGTTTTCTAATCACCATTGCTATTATCCAAAGCAAGTCTTGTTGACTATCTCACAACCATATTGTAGGCATCTATGCCAGCTGTAGGTGGTCCTGAGGATCTCCTTTTGTTTGTGTTATGTGTGAGCACTGGGGATAAACTTAATGACTCTAAGTTTAGTCCCCCCCTCCAACACACATACACCTCTCTCTCGCAATTCCTAAGTCCAAAAGGAGAAGATGACAAAGGAATATTGTAAGTCCACGTGAATTGGGTAGGTAAGTCCATTTTATTTTAGGTTGCCCTTCTGTTCTGCTGGCTTTTCTGCTATTACCCATTATACTCACCCTGACGGCTGCTCTTATGAGCAACATGCCTTTTTAATCAGCTTTCCTGGGGTCTGCATTTGATTACAGCATTTGTGTTCTATTTTGATTCTTTTGTACTGTGCCCTGTGGTGTTAGCTTGAAAGGTGTTATTTATAAAATGAAATTCTATTGTATTGCCACTTGGATTCAAAGAGGACATATAATATTAATGCAGAATGTATTTAATAATATCTTGAATCTATTAAATCGATTTCTTCATAAGAATACAGGATGGGAGGGGAGGCATGTGGGTTGATAACCAGGTAATAAGATGTAAGAGTCACCTGAACTTTCCTTCACAAACGCTCCTGAAGGCTGGCATAAGAAAATCATGCTTTTAATGTCAGAGTTTCCAAAAGGAGGAGACTACCTTTCCCCAAACAAACTAGTGCAGCATGCATCTGTTTAAATGTTTAACTGTACAGGCCATTTTTCCCAGGCTTCACATGCAAATTTTTGACTAAGAAAACCATGAGACCGAACATGAATATGATTTCTTTTTTTTTACTATCTAGAAAGATTTAGATAAAGAAACACAAGCACCTATTTCTAAGGACCTACTTTTAAGATTTGTAAAAAGGAGTATACTTGTTCTCATCCTGACTTTTCTCAAAAGCAGGCTTGGAAAATCCTAGTGATACTAAGAACTGGTGTCGACTTTCCAGTGTGCCATGTTTAGAATGATGTGCTCATCTACCAAAAGGGAAGGTTTCGATATGGTTTCTGGGCCTACAGTCAAAAGTTTCTAGATTAGCTGGATGGAGAAGTTCCCAACTGTTCCTCACGTAAAGACTGAAAGATTGCATCAGTGTGTCACAGCTTACATAGCACATCTGTTGCCGTACACATTCAGTTCTTCCACTACAACTATTTTCATGTTGATATGTCTGAAATCATAAATGGCTAAATTGCTGTTTAAATAGAGAATAAGGAAGGATCACATATGGAAGATGATTTAGGAATCAGGCTCGGTAGGACTTACTAAAAGAAAATGTACTACACAAGGAAAGTTGGACGTGTGGTTGCATATTTTCACCTATTCTCACTCACGGGCACATTATATAACTACAGAACATTCTATATCTAGTTTCCTAATCTCTAAAATGGAAATACTAATTTAGGCTTTTTTACTTGCACTTGGCTATTTTATGGGTGAATAAGATAACAGTTCTGGAATCTTCTAAATTCTTTACAGTGAAGATGAGGAACAAACATATAATGTGACTGAAATGATAGGTTTGACCCCATTTTTGGTTCTCCAAATCTAGAGATGAGAAACAGTGACAAAGAAATTAATTTACTTCACTTTGAAAATAAATCACACGCTCTAATTTATAAGTGAAATGCCAAACATAAGGAGCTAGAATGTGTTAGAGAATACACATCCAAATCTTGAATGCATTAAATCACAAGCTATTTGCATGAAAAGATCACGTTATTCATCTCTGTAGCCACCCAGGTTCCACCTCATTGGCTTGGATTATGTATGTATTCCATTCTATTCATTAATATCTGTTGAATTGAAGTGAAAAATGAGATCATACAATTTCAGAGCTAAAAGTAACTAGAGACAATGTTAAGTACAGTTATCTCATTTTGCAGATAATAAAACTGAGTCCCAGATAAATCAAGTGACTTATCCAAGTCCACTGTTAATAATATTATAGTATAAATCTTTAGAAAGTCATTTTAAATATTCAACACTGGAAGTATATTATTCAATCAATTAAAACAAAATATATGTTCTTTTGTCAAAATAGTAAGTACTATTCAGTGCAAATAACCTGATGTACTCTAATCTAACCAATAACACAGAAGCCAAAAGTAACAAACTTCATTAAATGTCTACACATTATGGGCATGTTAGAAATGCCAAGTTATGAGGTTGCACATCTTACTATTATGCCTACTGGCCAGTGCATTGGCATATTTTTTCAGGTAAAAGTAAAGTCTTAAAAACAAATAATAATGGAGTGAAGTCAGAAAGATGGTGCGAAATGAAACTCTAGCTCTCATTCTTCCATAGAAATACCAGTAAAACAACAATGGAATCAAAATACCTTGAAAAGAAATTCAGAATATATCTAAGAAGCAGAAGCACCTGAAAGGACCACAGACTAAAATCAGGTGCATTATATGAGTAAAAAGAGCGACAATTTCACTTTAGTTTTGTCAGTATCTCCTCCAAAGTGGCTTAGCTCAACACCCAAATGATCATGTCAGCCCATGGTTTCTCCTGTGTCGCACAAAGTGACACTAGAGGGCACACCTGGCTGTCCAACCTCCTGGCCTCTCAGGGAATCCTCCAGGGCTGGTTTCTATATCACTTCTTAGGGAGTGATGAACCACTTCCAGAGCTTGGTCCCCTGAGGCAGTGAGGGACAAGGAAATGGGGTGGGTGAATCCTTAAAGCTGGGGCTCTCTGTCCTCAGGGGCAGAACTGAGGATTTCTATCCATGAGGGATGGAAAGAAGTGAAGGGTCATTTCCCTTGCACTAGATCCTGAGTGAGCAACAGAACTTGGTCCTGTGCAACAGTTAGAACAAATAAAAGATGCACTACTTTGTATGATTAGAAAAAAGCATAGAACCGAGGCTCTTCCTCCAGAGGGAAGGAAGAAAGTGCAGAGGGCCTTGCCTTGGCCTTGGCGTATGCTCCCAAGATGATGGTTTCTAGCTTGTCTCAAAAACAGCAGCACTGACCAGTCATCTCCTAGTCAAAACAAGTTCATAAAGACTAGAAGAAGTAGCTGGTACTTCAAATACATAGATCAGAAAGCAAACCTATACCTATAAGGAACACAACAAATCAAGAAAATATGACATAAAAGAAGAAAACAAGCCTCTAAAAAGCAATTGAGGAAATGAAGATATGTGAATTGACTGACAAAGAGCGCACGACCATTTTCTTAAAGAAGCTTAGTCAATTACATAGCTAAATAAAATAGGGGGAAAAACTGTGAACAAAATGAGAAGTCAAATAAAGAGACAGAAACAATAAAAAGAACCAAACAGCAATACTGGAGCTGAAGAGTACAAAAACTGAATGGGAAAATTAACTAGAAGGGCCCAAAAGCAAACTTGATCAAACAGAAGGAAGAATCAGTGGACCTGAAGACAGGTGACTTGAAATTATGTAGCCAGAAGAACAAAACCAAAAAATATTGAAAGAAAAGTAAAGAAAGCCTAAGTGACGTATGGGATTGCAGAAGAGGAGTGAGAGAGAAAAGGGTCGAAGCCAAGTTAAAGAAAAAAATGGCAGAAAATTTCCCAAATCAGGGGAGAGAAATCAATATGCAGATTCATGAAGTCCAAAGAACACCAACTAGATTGAATATAAAGACATCTACACCAAGATGCATCCTAATCAAACTGTCAAAAGTTAAAGACAAAAAGAGAATTTAAAAACAACAAGAGAAAAGCAGCTCATCACATTCAAGGTAGGCCCCATAAGACAGTCAGTAGATTTCTCAGCAGCCGCCTTGTAGGCTGAGAGATGAAAAACCTGCCAATCAAATGAACTCTGAATCCTGCAAAACTGTCCTGTAGAAATGAAGGACAGGTAAACACTTTCCCAGACAAACACAATTTGAGGGAGTTTGTCATCACTATATCTTTGAGGGAGTTTGTCACCACTATACCTTCATGAAAAGCAAAAGAGAATTCTTTAAGCTTAAATAAAAGGATGTTAATAAGCAGCACGAAAGCATATGAAAACATAAAACTCACCGGTGAGGGTAGGTACACTGTCAAATATGACATTGGTAGTATGTGAATCACTGTTAACTCTAGTACAAACATTAAAAGACAAGAAGATTTAAAAATAATAATCAGTTAATTAATTTTAATTAAAAAACAGTATAAAAAGATGCTAATTTTCACATTAATAATATGAAGTGCAGGGGGGCAAGAATAAGTAAAAATGTTTTTATGTTATCAACTTTAAGTTGTTATAAAGTTAATATAGGCTCTTAAAACTGTAAGTTGGTTTATGCAATCCTCCTGGCAAATGCAAATTTAAAAACGTATAATAGATACATAAAATATAAAGAGAAGGGAATCAAAGCACACCAGTACAAAGAAATATCATTAAATCACAAAGGATGACAGCAAGAGAGAAACAAATGAACCACAGAAAAATAAAAAACAAAAACCCAGCAATTAACAAAATTGCAATAAGTCCTCACCTATTAATAATTAAGTGAAAATGGATTAAATTCCCCAGGCAAAAGACAGAATGACTGAATGGATTATAAAACAAGATCCAACAATGTGGTGCCTAAAAGGGACTCACTTGAGCTTTAATAATACATATAGAATATATTCCATGCAAATGGTAACCAGAAAGTAGCAAGACTGGCTGTTCTTACATCAGATAAAACAGACTGTCAGTCAAAAAACTATAACAAGAGACAAAGAAGGTCATTATATAATGATAAAGAGATTAATTCATTAAGAGGATATAACAATCATCTTGACTAGAATCCTCTTGATTGGAATCCTCTTGACCAGAAAGGACCAGAAACTGAATCAATGAATTAAGTTTCAATTAATTGCGAAGTAGAAATATCCAGTGAAATACTTATCATTTTTCCAAAGTTCCTCTCATATTAGAGATTCCTGGAGACCACAGAGAACAGAACATGGAGAAAAGGGAAGCAAGTGACAGTAATAGGCTTGACGTTTTTAATGGCGGGATGGCTTGCTAGAGACTATTGCTTATGTATTAGAAAAATGTGATTCCAGAAGTGCAGTCGGGATTTTACAGATTAAATTCAAATTATTAATTTGGTATTTCAGCCTCCATTACTTGCTCCATATCGCTTAAGCACTCCCAAAAAGTATTCTGTGGTGTAGCCAGACTACGTTAGGGTTATCCTGGTATTTCCAAGGGATTCCTAATTTTACATATTCTGTCCTCTCACCTCTATGATTTGTTAAATTGTGTCTGCATTTCTGTATTGTTCATTCATTTACTATGATTCAGTAAGTCTCTACCATGTGTGGGACAATAAGAAGAAAAAAAAAAAACAGAAATAAGCCTCCTTTTCTATCTTCAAATAATTAAGGAATTCACAATGTAGTGGCCTCTTCCCATGTATAACATATGTGTTTCTGCTATTAAGCTTTTATTCTTCCTGCAGTGAGAGTGTCCTATCATTATTCTTTTATCGATCTAATTGCTTTAGTTACAGTGCAGCTCGTGTTCTACCTCCTCCGTAAATTAAATTTTTAGTTTTTGTAGTCCACATTGTTTTTCCTTCTTTTTCTTTTTGACTATTACAGCTGGGATAGACATTATCGCCTACCCAATATCCTTTCCCCCACCATTGTTCCTAGCTACAGACCCCTCTTTTGTTAGGGATGGCAACATGCTCAGTCCTGGATGATAAATTTTGAAATTTCAAAGCCAATTATGGCAAATCTATTCCCTAAGTTCCTTGATCCCCCTAATAACCAAGGGTGGCCTAGGGACACAGTTCTAGTCAATAATATCTATATGGAAACCTGAGAGGCTGGTTTCTGAGAAAGCTCTTTCTTTTCTTATAAAGGGGGAGGTAAAAGGAAAGCCTCCTACTATCCCTTTCTTCCCTTTGTGAACATGGACATGATGTTTGGGGTTGTGGTGGCTATTTGTGTTCATGAAGTAACACGCATGAAGAAAGACAAAGAGAATCCTAGAGATGTTGGCACAGGCTTTCCCACACACCAGGAATTCCCTACCTCCCAACCTCTGGACTTCTTGTTATGTCAGAAAAAATGAACTCTTATTTGTTTAAGCCACTTAAGTCAGGATTTCTGTTACCTGCTGCTGAGCACATTTCTAACAAAAATAATAATTATTATTGTTGGCACTTAATAAATATTCATTTGCTTCAAATATTTATTATATATACTAGACTTTGAATATATATAAGAAAATTTTCACTCAGAAAGGAAGGGGGGAATTTGTATTGGGATCAGAAAAGAGGATTAAACCAGGTCAAGTAAGAAAAATTTGAGTCTACAGTAAGTAGTTATATAACAAGAATCTGTTGCAACCTTGTTTAGTTATTACATACGATGAAAGCAAACTTTTAAACATTTTCCAGAATTGGTGGAATTCTAAATTAGAAATGAGACAGTAGAATAAGCCCCCAAATAATTAATGTTTTAAAGAAAAGATGATATGAAACAAGCTTTCTATGAAATATACAGAAGACAATGCTATAAAGTTCTAGCTTTATTAAAACTAAGTGAGGAGCCAGCACATGTCAAATCCCACTAGCAACAAGGCTTTTTCTCTGTCCCTCAGATCGTATAACTGTGGTTCACGCAAATGCTACAGACTTCTTAGCATGCTAATTAACTTCCAAAATCTTTCACCTGAGGTTTGAACCCATAAGTAAGGAAACTATTATAGCATTTGCTTTTGGATAACAGACTACATAAGTTGAGACAAGTTATTTTCAAGCCTTCCAAATATTACAAGTAGTAGGGAACTGGGGAGGAGAGAAGTAAGTAGCTTTGGGTCGTTTTAGGTTAGTGACCTTAAACATAAGGTGTGATTTAATCAGAAGCCAGAGTAATCATGGCAGGGGTAGGGGAAAAAGACTCAGAGCCGCCTGGAGTTAGGGAGGACTTCAGTGGCAGCTTTCAGCTTGAGCTGAAACTGCAGGATTCTGTCAGAGGCTCCACAAACAAAGGGCTACATTATGTAATGCATCTTGTATTTCTTTGTGAACGATTCCACAACAAAGTTTCATTAGTTTTTTTTCCCCCTAGACATTTGACCATTCCCAGGCTGCAACTTGTTGTCCAGAAGGGAAACTTTCTACCTCAAATAAAAGTTTAAATTGCAAGAAACTGACATTTTTTCCATTATCAACTCAGAATTAATTTGAACTTTATACTGACTGGTAAAATATTGCTTTAGTTAGGTGGATGAAAAATAATCCCATCTGAAGAATTTCCAAATAACTCAGGAATAGTAAACAATAATTTAGTCAGCAATAACAGTTAAACTCTCCATCTATCATTTTCTGATCCTGTTACCCTGTTAAGTATAACAATCTTGGAGCACCTTTCAACACAGCACTTTATAGTCACAACTAAAAGACAGCATGTTACGTGGATGGCCCGAAATGATACATTCTCATAAAAAGTATCTGTTTTCAAAAGAAAATTTATTTACTTTTTTGCCTGTTATGAGAACATTCTAAGATTAATTACAATCGCACACTGTCAAATCTAGCTTCAATGTATAAAACTCTATTTTTGGTAGTTTAATTCTTTTATCAATTACTAATTTAAGAGGATTCTATTGCATAATATTATTTCGGTCAGTTGGAAAAATAATTTAACTGCCAAACAGATTTTCCCATTTAACATTTCAAATGTTGGTTTAATGTTTACCACTTAGATCTCCATGAAGGTGACTGAGGTTTACAGGGGAAGTTGCACAGAACATGCCTTTGGCCTGAGAGTCTGGGTTGCACATAGTGGAAAGTATGGATCGTAGGCCCCAATATCAAAGTTGTATAAAAAATTTAGGGTTCGACTCTCAGCAGGTGGCACTCTTCCTTCTGATTTGCTCTTGAAAGAATGCGCCAGCAGTTGGCTGTTTCTTGGGCAGAGCATGAGACTAAACAATTCAATAGTGCTTAAGGATTAACTAACTTCTAAGAAACTGGAATCAAGGGAAGTTACATATATGGATTTACATCATGCTCGGCTTTTTCATCAAAATAACACTATTAGAATTTTGTCCTATAAGTTGGTAACCATATCTCCCAGTTTATCCAAGATAGTTTCAGTTCCAGTTGCCCAGGCACAATTATTAATAGGGTTCATTTTATTCTCAAAAGTGTTTTCATTTGGATGATAAATTATAGGGTTACCCTGCATAAACATTAAAAATTTTTTACTTATAACACCATTTACTGTGCTAATCCTTCTTTTTAGGGAAAATTAAAATAGACACTATTGGTCAACTTCTACAAAGAGAAAAAGATCAAATACAACTTTATTACTTTAATCCCAGGGATTTTATCAGAAAGACCAGGCCATCTAAAAGTTTATTTTATGATAACAACAATTTAGGAAAATCGTATTTCATAATCATATGAATTTTCTAGGATTCCTAACTTTAGGTAGTCTTTTTTCAGCCCTATTTCATACAAGCAGGCATATCTGTCCTTAGAATTCATTGTAATTAAAAAAAAAAATAATCTGGAATGAAATTGTTTGTATTTTGTGTTTCAATCTAATCCACTTTTTACTCAGTTGGCAAATTCAAGTAATTTCTGTGAACATCATTACTATTGACCCATTCCAAAATGCTGATTAAGAGCATTTTAAAAACCAGAAGTGAAAGAGCTATATATATTGATACTGAGAAAAGCTGGAAGTTACTAACAGTTACGATTATTTCTTTTTATAAATATAGTTTTTTTTCTTTTGGACTTCTAGGATGCCTGCATGGACTACAGAAAGATTTGGCCAAACATGTGGGAGTGGAAGTTTTTCAGTAGAATCTCCTTTGACACGCATCTGTTACATTTGGGGGGACATCTGTGCCTGAATGCTGACCACCTACAAAGATCTAGAAAGGGAAAGACTCATGGTCATGTGCACTGAGGCCAGACCCTAAAAGGCTGCGATTTAAGGTACAAAACTCTTGTCAACAGTTTTGTTAGTGATATCATGGGTTTCTGACATAGATAATGATACTCTTTCCTCAGACAGAATAGGAAACTTGAGGGGAAGAGGGTGTAGAGCAGAAAGACTAGTTCATGGGCCCAGAAGATTTTCTATTTAGTAGTCACATTTTAAAAACAGACTCCTGGGTGGCACCTCTGGCTCAAAGGGGAAGGGTACCAGCCCCATATGCCAGAGGTGGTGGGTTCAAACCCAGCCCCAGCCAAAAACTACAAAAAAAAAAAAAAAAAAAAAAAAAAGAAAAGAAAAAAGAAAAAAAGACTCCTAAATTCCTACATCATTCCATTTGGTGATGTTAGATTTTTAAACTCATCTTATTTTTTCAACCTGCCAGGTCTGAAACTTAACTGATAAATGAATTCCAAAAAAAAAAAAAAGAATATAGTCCAGTCCTTTCACCCTGCCTCACCAGTCATTTACTTCAGATGCCAAATATTTTATGACATCTGTCTTCTTTCTTCTTCTTGATGTTTTCCCATTTCTTCTCTGAAATCCTTAATTGTCTGGCTGAAAAATACGTTGGTGTCCAGACTTAATTCTCTGTCTACATTACATCAAAAGTCAAAAGCATATGAATTGTGTTTTTAATTTTTCCATTTATGTGAATATAATGAAATGATTTTTTAAGTTTGAATTTTTCATTATTAAATACTTAAAAAAATAACTTTTAGAAATTATAGGAAAACTTCTTATAAATTATCCTTCCTCCAAACAATCTAACTAGATAGAACTAAATCTGTAATGTATGACATTTTGATCTTTTAATTTAACTACTCTGATGATTGGCCTCAAGATTTTCTGATTCTCTATTTTAAATATACTATACTTGCACAGTGGTGATAGGATAAAAAGAGATGACTGGTAGGAAACTATAGAGGGGAAAGGAACCCGACAAGATGGTACTTGATATCTAAGGGCTGAAAAAGAGCGCTATAAATGTCCCCCATCTTTTGGAGAAAAAAAAAATATCTTTCACACATTCCATTTATTAGAAGTTCATTTGTGTTTAACAAGCCCCTCTTTTAAAATGCAAATTTGCCTTGTGAACCTGTAAACCACGTTCACACCTTATTGTTAATTACTCTAATGTTCTAGAATATGATCAACACTTAACTGATTTTGGCAATCTAGGAATGAACAAATAGCTCAGGGTAGAAAAGGGAAATTTTGGTGGACTAGGGCTGGAGATGGTAGTATAAGAATTTCATTTCTGGAAAATACAGCATACTGATATTCCGAAGTTTTATTTAAGAGAGTGGTTTTAGCTGGGATACAAAAAAAAAAAAAAAAAAAAAAAAAAAAGCATTCTTCTGGATTGCCAATGTTTAGCTGTCACCAGAACAAATATGGAAGGCTGCAAACCTCAAGTTTTAAATATTTACCCATGACAAGTGAATCAATGTATTCTTTTCTGGAAACCTTTCTAGCTAATTCCCAGTATCTTTACAATTTGGTGATGTCAGATTTTTAAACTCATTTTATTTGTTCAACCTGCTAGGTCTGAAGCTTAACTGATAAATGAATTCCCCCCCCCCCAAAAAGGAATATAGTCCAGTCCTTTCACCCTGCCTCACCAGTCATTTACTTCAGAGATTATAGAATGTCATCCTAGAACATACTGTAATCTACTTTAGAAGAATACACAAAGATAGAATATTTCTCCATGGTTCTTAGTAAGTGCCACTTGACCTGAAAGCAAAAGATGGCAAAATTTGAATTAAACTTCAGTTGACATAAGCTACACATTTTAACTAGGCAGAAACTCAAGGGAAAAAATATTTTATGACATCTTGTAACATTATTAATCACCTCTCCATTTATATAAAAAATAAATATGCTAAACTCTTCACTGTTAAGAAAAGGGGTCATCTTTCCTGCCAACATAGCTAATTTTAGTTTTTATGTAGTTGGATACATTTGCAAACTATTACATGAAAACATATGGTTGGAACATGCTTATTCCTTTATGAGTGTTCCTCTTTGGAGGCTGCAAAATTTTCCTTAGTTGCTCCATGTGCTACTTTTTCGTGTTGAGGGCTTCTTATTCTAAATAATTTTCTTTCTTTTCCATTTTTAATGAAATGAGTTATAATATGGAAAAAAGGAACCCTCTGATGAAAATCCCTTTCTTGTAAATGTGGACTGGGAACTGATTTAGGCCACAGGGGGACAGCAAACATTATGTTGCACATTCTTCAATCAATTGGTCTCTTTGTAGTTTATTTACCTGAGTGCATTTTGACAAGTAGTGATGCAACAGAGGGAAAGGGAGTATTTGTGTGGCTCATTTCCAGTACTAGACATGTTTTCCTTAATATTAAACACCAATCTACATACTTTTAGATCAGTGAATCACCATTTTAAGGCATCTCACCCATAAGGAAGAGTGAAACTCTCTCTGGGAGGTACTGAAATTTCACAGTCTCTCCTTGGAGTGCTGGTGTGGGATTCTCAGTTGGTCTCTGAGTGTGACAGTCAGCTAGTAAACTGGCATAGTTGGAGTGAAGTTCTTTCAAATAGAAGGGTATTTTAGAACAATCGAGAAAGCTCCCAACTCTTTAAGTTGATTTCTTCCTTTTTATTTTGTCAGTATTTATCCTTATAACACTCTTCCTTCTTTCTCTACATATTTTTAACTATTATTATTATTTTTTTTTCGTTTCTGCTCCTTGACAGTGAGACTCGACTGTTCTGGCACATTATAGGTTCTTTCTGTAAACATTTGTTGAGTGCACAAATGACCATCTGGACAAATATTGTGAGTGAACAACAGAAAAACTTTTAGTTATGCAAATTAATAAATCTATAGCTTGAGGGAGAATAACCATGATACCAACAAAATGACTAATAATTCTAAGGATATTTTGGAAGGGTGAAGCCTAGAAGATAGAAGATGACAAAACCCCAAACAGATCAACATAATTGAAAGCCCCTGCAGAAAGAGCTAATGTATTATTTGTAAAAGAAATTAAATGGAAAAACTGAAATTAGAATGCCAGTGGTATTATATCAGATGTTCTGCTCCAATTCTAGAGAGAAAAACAAATTTGCCAATACTATCAAGAGCAGAATAGGAAGGGATGTTTGGGATTTAAGAGTTACAGCAGATAAAAAACCAGATAGTTTTATATGGTAAGCAGCTTCTAAGATGACTTTCAATGATGCCTGCCTCCTGAGATTCACAACCTTGTGTAGCCTTGCCTACTAACATATCAGGGTTGGTCTATGTGACCAGTAGAATATGGTAAAAGTGACAGTATGTTACTCTTGACACTAGGTTAGGAGGAGCCATTAATGCTCCGCCCTTCTCCTTGGATCACCCATGCTGGAGAAAGCCAGCCTCCGTGTTATGAGGGCACTCAGGCAGTGCTGAAAGATCCATGCAGCAAGAAACTAAGACCAACAGTCAACAATGACATTCCAGCCATGTGAGTGGGATACCTGGCCAGGTGAATCCTCCAGTCCTAATCAAGTCTTCAGATAACTGCAACCTCAGCTGACATCTTGACTGTAACATCACAAAAAATTCTAAACCACCCTGCTAAGCCACACCTGAATTCCTGGTTCTGCTAGATTCCTGAGACATAATATATACTTATTGTTTTAAGTCACTAGGTCTTGAGGTAATTTTTTTGTAGCAACAGTTAACTATAGTAGCTATTTTATTTTTTGTTTACCTCAGGTACAAATAATTGGATTAATTGTTCCTTGGTATCTGTTGCAAACTCATCATTGGTCTGTACCTGGCTAACTTTAATCCATATGGTTAATTTTCTCTTTTCTTTTCTTTCTTTTCTTTTCTTTTCTTTTCTTTTCTTTTCTTTTCTTTTCTTTTCTTTTCTTTTCTTTTCTTTTCTTTCTTTTTTTTTTTTTTTTAAGAGATAGGGTTTTGCTCTATTGACCAGGCTGAAATGTAGTAGTGTCATCAGAGCTCACTGCAGCCTTCAATTCCTGGTCTTAAGTGATTCACCCACTTCAGCCTCTTGAGTAACTAGGACTATAGGTGAACATTCCCATGCCTGGCTAATTTTTAAAAAAAATTTTTTGTAGAGATGGGGGTCTTGCTATGTTTCCCAGAATGGTGTCAAACTCCTGGGCTCAAATAATCCTCTTGCCTTAGCCACCCTAAGTGATGAGATTATAGGCATGAGCCACTGCACCTGGCCTAGCTAATTTTTTATTTAATAAAGTAATAAACACTAGCAAACTAAGTTCCCTAATATACAGCTAGGAGCTTTATAATAAACTACATCTAACCTTATAGCTTATCCTACATTATATTCCTACCTTCCTCCACTTTAAGGTACCCATCATGATTCTCATCTTTATCATTCCTTTGTTTTCCTTTTGAGGTGGTTTTATCACAACTACAGGTATTTCCACAGATGTTTCCAAACTTGTGTGCTTATGTATATACACACATATATGTATGTATATACTATGTAATATGTATATATTTGGTTGCTTTTATGTAATATGTTATATGTAGTGTTTGAAATGTAATGATTTTCACTTAATATTATTTTGTTATGGTTTACCCATTTTAATGTCTATCACTGCTGTTTGTTCATTCCATTTACCCCTAAAAGTTATTGGTGTTGCCAAGGTGGTCAGGAAGGCAAAAAGATGGGACTATTCCTTTACATTGCAGAATTATGTAGTTATGGGTAAGCAGGATAAAGCATATTTAGGATATATTTTAAATAATTCACTAGTGCTGGCAAATAAGAGAATAAACAGAAAACTAATTTAGGAATTAAAAAAGTTCCCCTAAGCATAATAGAGATTTAATTGCATATGGTAATAAATCATACAAATTTATTAATATAATACAGTTTGTTACACCCCTATATACATACTATGGCCCCCACAGATCTTTCTTGAGGTAAATATTACTATGAAAATACAGTAAGAACTGCCCACATAAAAATAAAATGTTAGTCATTGGAAGGACCAATTATTGTGGGAGACAACACTGAGGAAGGAATATCAAAGATTATTTTTATGTAAATAATATTTATTTATAGAAACTTGATTACCAACTGTACTCAAACACACATGCATTAACAAAGAATTTCTATGTGTGACTGCTTAATACTTATTGAAAACCTTTATGAATAGAAAGTATTACTGACAGATCTGATTAATTATATAGGCAAATGGTGAGGATCCCTCAACCCTACTTCTCATCTTTATCCCAATCCCTCAAAAACTGTATTCCTTTGTCTTGATATCACTATCCGGAAATTGGCTTTATTTGGTAATTCCAGAGATGTTTCAACTATACTTTCAGCCAGCTATTTCCTCATACTTTTCTGGGTGGCTTTAGTTTACAATGGATAGTATTGTTTAAAGTTATTTTATTTTGATATTATTGGTAGATCCTCCACCCTCCAGTGCATCAATGAGTGATGTTGACTCAGAGATTTATTTTAAGGTTGATTCCTTAAAATAAACACACTTCTAATACAAGTAGACTTTTGTTATGGAGAAGGCAAAGCAATTTTATACATTAAATGAGAATTTATTTATCACTTGGCCTCACCAGGTAATTTCACGGACACAACCTTTTTCTTTGTCAAAGAATGTTGGGCAAAACCTGTCTATAAAGCAGGAAATATTTCATTCTTAGTTCTTCACTAAATAAATTATGTAGTTTTGAGGAATAGAGGGGAAAAAAAAGTTGGTAACACAGAGCCCTCAACTTGAAGTCCAAAGCATGGAGAAAGCCAGAAAAGAAGAGGTTTAGCAGAATTGTTGGAAAGGAAGTACTGATATAAGAGCGTCACCGTTTTATCCTTAGTCCTTTCCTGAGTGCCTTTATTAAAAAAAATAGGGCAGAAATACTTTAGAATAGCGGTTCTCAACCTGGGGGTCGTGACCCCTTTGTAACAATGAAAATACATTGCGGCATTAGGAAGGTTGAGAACCACTGCTTTAGAAATAGATTTTTCTGAGATGTCTCTGTTTTCATAAAATTCCTCCACAAGAAAGAATGATTATATGAAAAGCAGCAGAACGGGAAAGAAAATAGGAGTCTGTGGGTAAAAGAAAAAGAGGCTAGCACTGTAAACCATTTCCTTGATGCCACCCTCAGGATTATGGTGGATGGAGGAAGTTCAGAAAACTTTTATGTGGAAACAAAGAAAAGCAGAAGCCCCCGTTTAGAAGAGAATGTAAGACATATTTTGCTCCCTTGCAGTAGAATTTGTATTTGGAGAAGGAAGTGTCTCCTTTCTTTTAATGAAAATCCCTCCTTTATTGAGAAAACTCCTTCCCTGAGAAAACTCCATCAGGAACATTTGCAGAATGGGTGGGAGAGACCAGCTTTAAGATTTGTTTTGGAGGCTGAATATGTTTTAGGTTGATAGAATGTGGTAATAGCAAGATACATTGTAAAATAAGCCAAAAAATAATCTCTTTCTTTCAGCCCATTGTGTTTTGGAGGGTTAGTTGACTTTCCTACTGTAAATGTAAAGAAAACAAAGGTTTCATTCATCCTCCTGTAATGATGCCAATCTAATTTGCTATTACATTTCCATTCAAAAGCTCTATTTTGTTTAGTTACAAGGGATTTGATCTCCTTTAACTTTCCCAGGCAGTTTGTGTGGAAAGGCAGTTGCTAAGGGTATTCCTAAGGGAACTTGCAAAACGTTGAAAGATAAATAACCTCAATACAGTATGTAGATTAAGTAAAGGGAAGTTTTAAGAGTTACCTTTAAAAAGCAAAAAGATATAGATTTTGGGTTACAGTTGCCAGTTAATTACTGATTTGAAGGAACTTAGTCAAAGTAGCTTTACACTTCCCAAGAGGGGAAGATTTTCACATTTTTTCTCTTAGGAATTAAGAAAGGTAAATATTATTGTGAAGAGGAAGCAAGAGAGCAGAGTTCAACATTTCCCCTTCCATGCTTCCTTTTCTTCCTTCCTTTACCTGCATAACCCTTCCTCAAAAGTAATAAAAAAACAAACAAAAAAACAACCCTAGAAATAGAAAGCCAGAGGTGGCAGCATGAGTCTCAAAAGTCCAAAGTGAAGTTAAATTCTGGCAAAAGCTCTTGGGATTTTACTTAGGTTGAGTAAAGCAGCAATGTGATTATGCTTAAAAAAAAAAAAAAAAAAAGGTATGAGTTTAGGGTCACCCAGCCATCAATTTAAAATCAAGCTCCTCTGCTTATTGTCAATGTGCCCTTGAATACGTTAGTCAACCAGTTTAAACCTTACTTTAGTCATCTGTAAAGGAGTGATCATCTATGAAACCTGTGTTACATGTACAATGTAAGAAACTCGTGTTTCCTATACAATGTAAGTACTCCGTGAATACTTAATCTAGATTCTCTCTCACATGAATGTGGCTAGTAATCATGATATTTATGTGAGAATAAGAAAAGGGCCCTCTCTGTCTATAACAATTTGATAATTGACTTGCTGGTACACTGTCTCTTTATTTGCTAATTGATACAATGTTGTGAGTGGAAGAAGAAGAAAGATTAATCTCTAACTTCTATAATTTGAAAATAAAGATAAAAACTATAGGAAACACAAAACAATTTTAAATTATTAAGTTAACCCTTTAGAGAGTTTTCATAAGCATATTCTGTTTTGTGTTCCTACCTTACAAAACATGTTTCCTACTTAGACTTTGAGATGGTTGTGTATGAGAAGAGAAAAAAGTGTAAAAAAAGTGTAAAGTATAAATTTTAACTAAATAAATTTACATTAAATATGTTTTGTGCTATGTTTTGACTAGTTGTTTCAACTGTGGTATTGAATGTGTTACAACATTCCTTCCATTACTATTTTCCCACCTATTAACAAAAAATTTACTAAAACTTTTAATTATTAATTATTCTAATTAATATTTATTATTTATTACATAGTAAGCATTATACTAATCACACTATTATTAGTATTTTAATATCTTTAATAGCTATACATATGTCACATATAACAATAGATACCATTTATTGAGTGCTTATTATTTAACACCTTTTGCTAAACATCTTATACACATTTTTACAGTTAATAATTTCAAAGACTTAGTGAACTAAGTGTCATTACATAAACAAGAAAACATCATAATATTTTCTTGTTAGAGAAAACTCTCCATATCCACAGTTTTCCAAAGCACTGATAGAACAGAGGGGTAGTATCTAAAATTCAGAAAGTGTCTTCATAGAAGCATACTGTTAACTACTAATCTGGGTTACATACAATAATGTTACATTACACAAAACAGAAAGGGTAATCCCTACAAGAGAGTATTTGACAACTGTGTAATAATCCAGGAGAAGAAGAGCTTAATAGAGGAATGAACTTGGATCTGAAATACAGAGAGAATTAAGAAAAATGAAATACTTAGCCTAACTGGAATTTATCCCAATGTATTTTTTTAAGTTCAAATTATAGTAAAAAATGATCATTGATATTGACAATTACAGCAAAGAATGATCATTGGATTATCTTTGTTTCAACCCAAAGGCAACAAACTCAAGCTATGTAGATACAGAAAGTAGGGCCTTCTAAAACAAAAGAAAAGCAAATACGATTTATTCTAGTCTTACACTTTGGACTAATCAGCAGCCACCGAAATTAAACATTTAAAGACTTAATAATAATATAACTTTAAGTAGTTGACCAATATGTTACTAGGTAAAATAATCCATATTATAATTGAAGCATCTTTCACTCCAAAAATGTAACCTATGTGCCCATCCATTTTATATTTCCCCAAATGATACAATAATTTGATTACCCCACAGTTTAATTTGGCAGAGAAGCCAAAAAAATATACTATTCTTTCATTGTTAACTTTACTTTAGGGAGAAGAATATAGTATAAACTATATGAAAAGTCTTATTTTTTTATGTCCACTACAATGTTTTTACTACTAACTTTTCTGCCTGAATACAAAACGTTACCATTCAGATGAGTCTCCACTAAGTTAGAAACATTCAAGTGAAACTCATAAAATAAAGAAGATAAATAGAGGCCAAAAATTCCAGGCCTTGAGAAGCTGATTACACACAAAAGGGCTATTAAAAGTGAAAGGGTCAGAAGAAAATCTTCTGGGCTCATTTAATACAAGAATGTGGAGTTCCATGGGATTCTTTTCTAAAGAAACAACTAACAAGGTTGTAGATGTACAAAATGTAAAAGGGTGCATAATGAACTAAGTCTGCTTTGTGACTCACGGGTATACTTCATCAGGATGTACTTCCTCTCTTAGAGGGTCACATAGGTGAATAAGCTGACAAACACTTCAGAGAGAAATCCTATGTGTGTCATGGGAATAAAATGTACTTGATCTCAATTTCTTTCTCTCTTTCTACACACAGACACAGACACACACACACACACACACACATACACACATATATTTAAACTAACTCTAAGCCAAACCTTGATTAATTCAGTAGTGTTGGTGGTAGTTTGCCTCTAGGATGTATCTTTTTGCTAACTCAAATTACTTTAAATTTATACTGGGTAAATTGTATTTTCTCCAATCTTTTATAAAAGCATAGGCTATGCCACTGTCAAAGACCAAGTGGATTATGATATTGAAACTGCTCTTTATAAAATTAATAAAGGACAACAGGTGGGAATTGTGGTAGGGGCCTGAACTCTGCACAGGCATAGGCATAGTTAAAAAATACTGTATATGTA
>CAUYPK010166509.1:0-46890 GCA_963574355.1 Loris lydekkerianus
CCTGCCATGTGCCTGAGGCCTAGTGCAACTTCCCGAGCCTGACTAGAAGCAGATCCATCGAGCTACTTCCGCGTAGCAATGACTCAGCAAGGCCCGGCCTGAAACTGCCTCTACCTAGATACAGCCAATGTGGTACCATGCACTGGCCCGACCCTGTCACGCACCTCTTCCCCCGCCTTCTTTCCCCGCCCCTTCTCCACAATAAATAAATTAATTAATTAATTAAAAAAAAAAAAAAAAAAAGAAATGTTTCTTCCATGATGCTTCCTTAGATACTAAGGACCAGCAGAATCTCCCCCTCCTGGGTCTCACGACACTGACTCATCTTCTGGACTTAGAGCAGCCGTTCTCAACCTGTGGGGTGCGACCCCTTTTTAACAATGAAAATACATTGAGGCATTAGGAAGGTTGAGAACCACTGACTTAGAGTAAAAACCATCAAAACAAGACTGCACTCTATAAAATTATAGCTTCTGTGGCCTCCAACAATTACTACCTGCAAGTTTCAGTTGCCTTGTCTACCAAATAGGGAAATATTCACATCTCAAGATTATTTGTGAAGATTAAATGAGATAATATAAGTATTTGTAAGAGTTACAGTTTAACAATTATGTCAATGTTTAAATGTCCAATTTCTAACCTTTCTTACTTAAATACTTTGAAAGTCTTCTTTCTAATGAAACTTGTAAATGTTAAAGAGACCCACACTAAAGGCAAATACTGCATTAACCACCAGCCTCTCTCTGTGGATCTGTCACAACTCTAGCACTTGCTTCAGCAACACAGAAATTAGTGGTGGTTGTTATTATCAATACCAGTAAAATCATGACTCATCAATAGTTTTGTCTGGATTTACTTTTGAGGGAGAACATTCCAAAGACCAAGCTTTTCTGTGTTTTCATTGAGAACTAGAATAAAGTCAAACAAATTATCAATTTAAGCAAAGCCTTGACATGCTAGAAATTTCTTCAGTAATGTTCATCTATCAGCTGATATTATGAACAAAAATTTTCAGACAGGGGTAAGAAAAATTACTTAACTCCCCAGTGGGAAGTGGTGGGGTCTGTAAAGAGAGAAAGGCAGTGGCTGTTTCACCACCCAAACAAAGAGCCTAGAAGAGTCTCTCACTTTCCACTGAAAAGATGAAAAGAATTAAGTAGGTTAAGCCTTAAGAGTAAGGTAACCTATTTGAGTTGAAATTTGACCAAGAATCCTTAAATCTTACCTAAGAGCAGTAAAGCTATAGGGATCGGAAGCGATTAGAAGCTTTGTCTTGGGCCTCACCCAAAGGCCCAACTGTGCACCACCCAGCCGCTCTGAATGGCATCTGGGGGCTCCGTGTCCTGAGCCAGCAACTTGAGACAGCGCAGCACCTCCCGGGTCTGGAAACCACCACCCCCCTTCCCGCCAGGGGAAGCTCGGGTTATGATGGTACGAGAGTGCTCTTTCCCAGAGAGTTCCAAACACATTTTTAGTACCTGAATGGTTAATGACGAGAAAAAAAAAAAAAAAAACAAAAACAAAACGGTAGTAGGTCACTGTTCTAATAAGGAAACTCTGCTTTCCAGTTTGTAGAACAACAAAAGTATATCTAAAAAAGGCTGGAGAAGTATATTTTTGCCACCTCAGCTAAATAATCTCTGATTCTCTCTCCCCCACACACGAGGGTACATTTCCAGGGACAATTTCTCCGGGGTAGACTTGTCTCCAGGAGCAGGAGAGGGAGGACCCTGGCATGAGCCACAGAGACTGGGAACAAGTTCACAGTGTTCGTCTCTGGGGACCACAGAAGAATGAAGAATTGGCTCTTTCATCTCCGGCCTCTGCTCTGCTTTGGCCGCCCCTGAGCCTCTGCTGTCCCCAAGCGGCCGTCTGGATCACCAAGGTGGCCCCAGAGAGGTTGAGTGTGTAGGTCAAAGTGCTCCCATGTTTCTGTTTAAGAAGGTGCACATGGACTGTTCAACCCTTCATTGACAAAACGGCTTGCAGGTGGTCAGGTGAGCACAGTTCAGGGGCAGCCTGTCTATTTCAAACCCTGCTTCCAGGGTCTCTGAGCTCGTCCTGTCCCACACGGGTGCCTCAGTGGCTGACTATGGGATTCATGCTGCTGTGACTTCAGGGGAAGGCTGTTAACCTGATGTTAACCTAAGCAGTCAGAGAGACCAATTTTGAATGTGAAGTATCTGGGTTCACACCCTGGTACTATTATGTGGAATCTGAGTGACCTGGGTGAATGTTGTAACTCCTCAGAAACCCAACGTTCAAATATATAAAAGGAGGATTAAAATGCCAGTCAGGTAAATATGCACAGCACTTGGCATGATAGGCAGCATTTGTTCTTAATAATTTGTGGGTAATTTTTGAGAAAACAGAAGTAAAAAATGCAAAAAAGTTTGCATTTTTTTTTTTTTTTTGAGACAGAGTCTTACTCTGTCATTCTCAGTAGAGTGCTATGGTGTCAAAGCTCATAGCAACCTCAAGTGATCCTCTTGCCTCTGCCTCATGAGTAGCTGCGACTACAGGCACCTGCCACAATACCCGGCTAGATTTTCTATTTTTAGTAGAGACGGGTCTCACTCTTGCTCAGGCTGGTCTTGAACTCCTGATCTCAGGTGATCCACCTGCCTTGGCCTCCCAGAGTGTGGGATGACAGGTTTTTTACACATTTTCAACCTAAAGAGACAGTGCTTTTTGGCTTTTATGTGTTTGAAGAACCAAATAAGCTGTTCTTAAGAGAAAAAGCATTAAATGCTTTTTGGTGAACATATAAAGAAACCTCTCTCACAAACTCAATGAAACTTTTTAGCAGTAATTTCTATAATCTATTCATTGCCAATATTATGATAATTTATGTAACAGCCAATGCAAATACTTTATTCAGTATGGAGTATAAAGGTTATTGTCACTAGTTAGAAGAAAATCTTGTGTAGGCTTCATGATATTTTAACCAGTACACTTGTCGATAAACCCAAGCATGGTCTTCTCCAAATGGGGAAAACTATTCATCTTCACACATTTCTCAGTTTCCAGAAAGTCAATTTTCAGAAAGTGACTCACTCATAGCTTTCCACTGGGGAAAGAGGTATGTCCATGGAATGGGCACCAAAAATGAAATCTTGGGCAAAAAGCTTACTCTCTTAAACAGGGACACAGGTCAGATGGCAGAACAGGTTAAAAATAAGTAAAAAACACAAGAGCAAAACAAAAGTTAAGTATGGCCTGGGGAAGATCCCAGCCATCAGGGCTAAGTGGGTGACACCATCTCTAGAAAGACCTCCTGCAGTCAGTGTAGCCACTGGTTCTCTGGAATAAGCAACACCACCTGTGTGGCCTTGGGCAAGCTGTGCTTGTCTGGTCTGCAGGAAAGTCATTGCTAAGTGGATGGGAGAGACTCAGAAGATATTTCGATACCACCATGGCAGTTGTAAAAGATAGGTAGGGCTCTGCCCTTAAGGAGCTGACAGTCTGGATGGGAACTAAGCATGAACACGGCCACCCAAGAAGCATAGTGATAGAAGAAGTATTTTGCGTTTTGTTTTTTAAGAACAGTAAATGAGTGGGTTGAACTCACACCGCTCTGAGAACTCTGCCTCATTTTCCTTAGAGTGGCTGCAATGTGTGACCGTGAGACTCCAAGGGCAGGTTCTCAGCTCCTGGCAGGGGGCCTGTGGGGTGTGGTGGGGTCACAGCGTCCAGACCCAGCACAGAGCAGAGTGTAACAGGACATCCCTACAAACCAAGTGCAGAGCATTCACCAGGAAAAAAAGCTTTGCGTTCCTCAAAAAAAAAAAACAAACCCAACAAAAAACAAAAGAAAACCCCACCATTTAAAACAGGCTTTCTTATTGAGTCCCTAGGGGTAAATCTCTGTGATTTATTTCATCAACCTGAAAATTCAACTTGTAACAAATGAAAAGTAAGAACTTTAATTCTGTAAGAACAGAAGAAATTTGGCCTTTCTAAAAGAAAGCGTTCCATCAATCCAAATAGAAATTGTCACATATAATTGTATCAATATTTGATTGTTTACATGAGTGCTTTATTTTTGAACAGCAATTTAAAACACCAGAGACACCAAGTTCCACCAGACCATCAGCAATTACTGAATGCTGAAATGCCTGTGCCTAATCCTTCCTTTCCTCTGGTTGTGTGGCCCATGCAGAGTGTGAGGACGGCTTGCAAAACTGGGTGTGGACATCACAGCCCCCAGCGCAGGCAGCCTGGGAAGGCAGCGTGTCCTAGCACTGTGCACACTTTCATGAATGTTTCTAGCAGGGAAGATTAAGTTTGGCTTCCTATAACAGAAAAACCCAACATAATACTTAGGCAGGACGGGTGTTTAATTGTTCTCCTGTCAGGAAAATACTGGAAGGAAATGATCCAGCCATTACCAAGTCCAAGGGCTCTGTGAGTTGCAGTAGAGTTGGCTTTTTACTTTTGGATTAAAATGCCCTCTTAAGATCACTTCATTGCCAAAGCTGGGTCCTGGAGTCTGAGCTTCTCATCTGAGTTCCAGACTGCAGGAAAGAGGAAGGAAGGACAAAAGACCTGCCCCTGCCAGGTGAAGGGTACATGGCACTGCCCCTTCCCTGCGTCCCCCTGCTGCTGGATGGCCAGGGTCTCGCCTGCTGCTGGGGGCTTGCTCCCTAGGGAATGAGGGAGCATGGGCACCATCCAGTCCCCATCTCAGTGTGCATGTAAACAGCAAGGGACAGCCCTGCTGCTGGGCAGGATGTCCCTCTTCCCCACAAGCCCACTCTCCACGCTGCCCTCCCGCCTCTCTGTTCCCAGACCAGTCTGGCTGCATCCCACTTGCTCCCTCTCTGGAACATTCACTGTGCAGGGGCTCCTGGCTCAGACTTGAATTTCCGGTCATTGATCAGGTCTGAGCCCCTGCTCAGTGTCAGGAGGAGAATGCTATAGAGCAGATTTGAACCTGTGGCGAGCAAGTGTCCAAGAGGGACGAGAAGTCAGGCGCTCTGGCCCGGGCGTCCACAGGGTGTTTGCGCCAGGGAAAGCAGGGAAGCTGCTGGGGCCCTTCGTAAGAGATCTGTGCTGGTCTAGGGTACATTTCTTAGACTTTTCTCCTCATAGGGAAAACTTGGTTGAATCTCACCCACAAAAAGAGCCACTTTTCTTTCTTTTTTTTGCAGTTTTGGCCAGAGATGGGGTTGAACCCACCACCTCCGGTGTATGGGGCCAGTGCCCTACTCCTTTGAGCCATAGGCACTGCCCCAAAGAGCCACTTTTCTAATTTCTTCCCTAACACTGTTTCACTGCTTCCTTCCACGCCTCTGTTCATCACAGGAAGGGTTTGTAATCTGCGGCCTCGTCACTCCTCAAGCTGCTGACTGGCTCTGCCACGGCCTCCTGGAACTCCTCCCGGGAGGCCCAGAGCCTCTGCCACTGTAGCCCCAAGCTTTCCTCGGGCTTGGTCTTTTCTTTGCTCTCTGGAGCCTTTCTACGTTGTCGCCCAGTAAACTCTGTTCTGCCAGCTTCTCTGATGTGGGAGTCTTCTGGGTTTCCTTCTCCCAGCTGTTCCTTTCTAAGTCGCCCTCTGGCTTAACTTCTGCCTCCATCGGTCTCTCAGATACAGATGCTCTAAAACAGAGAACTGTTCGTGGCTCTCTTTCCTCCTTGGACTAAGGCTCTTTGGTGACTTTGTTCTGTTTGATGTTTGCATTTACTGGCTTCATATGGATACTCCCAAATGCCTCTGTCCCCGTCATTCCCTAGACTGTGTCATTAACTGCCCAGTTGTGTGTGATGCCGGAGGGGGGGTGTCTGTCATGTTGATTTCTGGGCACTGACTTGCTGACTTTTGCCTTTTTTCTCCTCCAGGTTTCCACTGCCCCTGCCCTAGCTCACTCTCCTATTCTTTGTCCTGGAAACAGCAGCAGCCTCCAGGCTGGCTCGCCGGGCTCCGTTCCAACCTCCCGAAGCTCCTTCTTACAAGTGGCTGCCATTCCCCTCGGTCTGAAGCTGCTTCTGATGTCACTCTCTGATATTCAAAGGCAGCTGACTCCCCCAGACTGCTGGGCTTGTCATTAGCACCCTCCATCACTTCCCTGATTTTCTCTCTCCAGTCTTTTCTATGCACCTTCTGCAATCTTGTCTCTTATGCTCAAAGACTTTACTCACACTATTTCCTCAGCTTAGAATATGTTTCTCCCATCTGCCCAGCTTTTTAAGTCTAGGTGAGATGTTTTATGAAAACTTTTCTCATCTTTAACAACAGGCTCCAGGAGCATTTCTCCAAATCCTCTCATGGTCTTTATATCTGTCACTTCCTGAACTTGACTGCAATTCCTCACTTTCTTCCTCCCCCATCTCCTTCCTTCTTTCCTGTTCACTTCTAGCTCTTAGCACAATGCCTTTTAGCCTGATAGTATTAAATAAACATTTACTGAATGAGCAAATAATAATCAAAAGAAAAGGAATCACGGGCACAGTGGGGCTGGTTCCCTGCCCGCGGGCAGCATTTCCTTCGTGCCTGGCCCCCACTTCCTTTGTTCTCCACTAATGGGTCACAACACCACTCAGTAAAGAACGGGAAAGTTTCGCCTTTTGTGACTTAGACCAAGATTGCACAACTTTTCTTGAAGCAACTTCAAGAAGAAAAAAGAACCAGTGAACTGTTTGTATGTTTGTTCTGACCTCTGTGCCCAAGAACAGTCCCGTCTGCCTGAAGAAAGAAGCAGAGCAAATGAAGAAGGGGGCCCCGCATGCAGACGGATGGGAGAAGCCCCCCAGTGGGATGTTCCAACAAAGGTGGAGCAACTAACATTTCATAATCACTCTCAACCTATCTACTTGTGCTTTGTTTATTTCTCTGAGGAGGTCACTTTGGGAGCCCACGTCGGACTTGGATAGTGTGTCCAGAGACAAGCAGAATGGGCCATCTACCTGGGCTGTGGACAGAGGCCTGAAACGTAAGCTGTGCTTTGAATCAGTAGAGATTCTAGTGTCTGAGACTGGACATCTAAAATTGAAGGCGCATTTATCTTCTCAACCACTGTGGCCAGAATCAGAGACTTGAGTTACAATGAAGAATGCTGGGGTCCGTCCCTGAAGATGCTGGCTGAGGAAGAGAGGCGTTCCTCCTTCTGCCGGGACTTCTGCAGACCTTATCAGGCTTACTGCTCTTCACTTTCCCACGTGACGGGCCAGGTCTCAGCAGACTCTGCCCAGTGTGCAGCTCACTCCCCCTCACGCGCCTCTGCCCACTGCTCCTGTTTTCCCAGCACCTGGGCTTTCATGTAGCCTCGGGCTACCAGGGAAACCCTCTAAGCCATTCTACCCAAAATGACAGCTGCTCAATCCCTTGTGAGTGGGGTGTCGTGGGGATGGTGTTCTTTAACCACCCCCTTTAGCCTTTCTAGGCAACCCCCCCCCCCCCTTCCACAAAGCCAACTCAAATAAATGTATCATCTCAGTGCAAACTCTGGGCTTGCTCTACAGCACAGAGCAAGGGAAGTCCCTTTAGGCCACTTCCAAACAGATGGCTCCCCTAAGAGATTCAATATCTGACATGTTCCCCAGGATTTAAAATTAACTCTTCTTTGCCCCACTCAAACCCAGTTATCTCAGAAGGGCGATCCTACTTTGGTGCCCCGCCTCAGACAAACAGCCAGCACAGCTGTTTCTGAGGGCATAGAGCACAGCTCAGGAAGTAGGATGAGAAACTGGGATAATTTCACATAATGAAGATTAAGAAAAGGGGAAAAGAAAGTTTTTAATCATCCAAAAAATAGTGATGTAGAGGTGTGACCTTGTAGAGAAAGTCCTGCAGAACTGGACTGATATTTTGGCTTTGCTACCAACAAGCTTTCAACAAACGTTTTCATCTTTCTGAAAGATGTAGTTTCCCTACATATAAAAACGTAAGACTAAGTCCTTCCTCTTGTTTCCTGTGAGGATTAAATGAAGCAACTGAGGCAAAGTGCCTGCCACAGTAGGAGCCTCAGACAGTGGTGGCAGCAGTGGTAGTGCTGGTGGCAGCAGTCATGACGATGATGACGGTGGTAATGGAGACTGAGCCCAGATGCCATCCACCTTACACGAGAAGAGACTGACACCGCTTATGAGAAGTTCTAGTTGAGCACATGGAACAATTTCCTGAGAGTGATGACGGGCAAACTCCTGAGGAGTCTGGGTTTCTCCACGACAGGCCGTTCTCGTTAGGTATTCTGGCGCTGGTACGGCTGGGTCTGAAGGCACCCACACAGATGGCCTGACTTTCGAAGGTGCTTTTTTGTGCTATGATTATATTCCTTCTCTATACAGCACGGAACAAATGATACTCACTAGAATAAAGTTTCTCTCTCACCCTATGACCCAGCTTTGGGAGCCTGAAGTCTTAAGAATCGTTTATATTGAGAATTTCTCACCTCTCTTCTGTGCTCAGATGGGAAAGCAAAGTGAACACGTACCGTAACCACAAAAGAACCACAAGACATCACTTCCAGGTGAGTAGAATTATTTGAGAAAGTGCCCTGGATGGCTGCACATTCCTGAGGCAAGCATTTTCTTGCACAGGGCAGTGAAAATGCTTGACTACTTGGGTTTTTTTTTTGCTTGGAGTCATAAATGTTCAGCTGACACGTGCTCCGGGAAGCAGCGCCATCCTTTATGTACTAAGTGTCCTTAACATCAGGAGCACAGAGTGACCCTCCAGACCTGGGAAGACCAGACACCAACACTCTTTTAAGTTTCTAACTAGGAGCTACGAGGTGCCTGTCAAGTAGGAGTGAAAACTGCTGGTCTGGGAACTTGCAGGCAGCCACGGAATTACCTCCTGATTCTCAGTGTGGACAGAGCAACCTCAGAAGTATTTTTTGTAAAAAGGGAAGCAGTAACTTTAGTTATTATCCGAGTTCTAGAGGCCACAAGGCAAAAATGATCTACAGCACACGGGGACATGCAGGAGTGAAATTGCTGAGGATTCTTCCATGAGGTGGGGTAAGCCTCATGATTGCATGAGTCCACAGCCTGGGGGCAGGGAAGGGAAGAGCCATGCTGATCTGTAAGGAGAACAGGAATGTTCTGGTTTCTAAAATGGGTTGTGGTGTTTTTAAAGCCCAAGTGTGCAAACCCTCTATAGTCTCAACCTGGGTGGGACAAGATCCCAGCACAGAATGTTTCTATTCTGTATTGCAACTGTTTTTGGAAATTCCAAAACCTACCTGAGATTTTGGAAATTGTTATTGGTTTATAAATGGAATAGATGCTCATATTGTAAAAATATTTAGAGATAATCTAGACCAATCCATTATTTTCACTTTCAAAATGACTTATTATTTTTTTTTTATGATCTAGTTTATTATGGAAGAGACAGTAAACAAAGAGAATTTTAAAAACCCCACCATGTTGAGTCTTCCTCCTCAGAAACAGCCACCACTGCAATCTCAGTGTGTTTCCTAACTGTGTGTGTGTGTATATACAAAGCACGCGTGCAAATAATACACCATTGAGATTCTAGAATACATTTTATATTTTTATACCTTGTTTTTTAATTCCTAGAATTAGAATGATTAGGTCAAATACAGACATTTTAAAACCTAATTGGAATACCAGTTTCTGTTTTTAGAGATTAAGAGTTGAGGCCAAATAGGTTTAGAATTTTCTGGAGATTATGTAGCTCTTAGTGCCAGAAGTATGCCCAGAACCTTGCTCCCCTCACTTCCTACACACACTTCCTCACGTGCGTTTCAGGATCCAGAAAAAGTGAAGAAAGCAAGAAATTGTGTTAGTTGATACGTGGTGCATATTTCTCCTCCAGCTGCCCCAAATCCACACAATGTTAAGCATTCTCAGATCGCATGCACGCCTGTATGCACACGTGAGCGCGTGTACTCTGACGAAATAATTACATGCCCTGGGTCCAAAGGCTTCCTGGGGGCAGCTTGTTATTTACCCTATTGCTTAAACAAAAGATAATTTCTGAAAATTAAAATAACTAAAGCAACAAGAATCCAGCTATCTTTGTTGTATTTTTGGTAGCTTCCATTTAGAGAACTGAATGCAAAGTTAACCTCAGCTTATCTAAGGTGAGGGGATGGAAAATTCTGAGCTGGTCAGGGAGGGAACCACAAATTTCCAATGCTGGCTACAACTTTGAGACATTGTAAATATGTATACTTATGTACTATACATAAATTTATATAACTATATGTATTTAAAGATATACTTATGCTTAAATACATATATGCATATAAGTTTCAACTACCGTATATACTCGAGTATAAGCTGAGTTTTTTCGGCACAAAATTTGTGCCGAGTTCGGGTTTTTCGGCACAAATTTTGTGCCGAAAAAACTCGGCTTATACTCGAGTATATAGGTACATACCAAAAGGCACATGGCCTTGTTCTAAAACAATAACTGTGACTTCATAAATGTAGAAGCTGAGTTTCCTGGGATTATAATGAAAGGTATTTCTGTATTCAGAAGGCTGGTCTGCAATTTGCGTACTTGTGGGGCCCTGGTTGAAGAGAAGACCCTGGGCTGACAGGGCCCCAACTGAGAGCAGGCCCATCCACTTTTTGTGCTAGGTTGATGGACTTCTGATTTATTTTAGTATAAAATCACAGTAGAGTCCATGATGGAAAATGCCACGTCCCCACCCACCTGCCCTCACAGGGGACCTGGCTTTTCTACACCTTCAGGAGGGGCTCCACGGGTGGTGCCCCCACGCTGGGCCAGCCATGTCCCGGGCTCTCACTGCACCAGGTAGGAAGCAGCTCCTCCTCAGGCTGCGCATCTGTCTTCTCCTCTTTGCACCCCTCCACACGCAGCTATCACCTTATCACTGTCCAGCTTGCTTAGTCACTCTTACGAGAAATTAGAGGAAAAGGTTATTTTATTTCTACATTGATGTAGAGCCCTTTGCACTTGAGAAGAGCTCTAAGTGTGCTATTACTGATACATCATTGGGAGCAGATAAGATCTTATGCTTTAGGAGCAGACAGACTATATGATCTTGGGAACTGCTCAAGCCCCGGAGCTTCAGCTTCCTCACCTGCAAAATGTGCAGAACAGTGATGCCTACCCCTCAGGTAGTGAGATGATGAGGTAGATGAGCCAAAGCAGGAAAATGGCTCTGTGCTCTCGGCCAGTCAGGGCTGTAGTCTCAGCTGCCCTGAGCTACTGGCTTCGCGTTAGACTCCCTTGGAACTCCCCACTTAATGAGACTCCCTTGGAGTCTAAGTGGTTGAGTGTGTGGCAAACCTCTTTACCTTTCTTCAAAGTTCTTCCTGGCCAACATGAAATTATCATGATCACTTCACCAATACTACAACTTGTCATTGAATGGATATATCATGCAGCCCCCAACGTGTTCTATTTTGGTTTTAAAATTATAGTTGAGGGGTGGTGCCTGTGGCTCAAAGGAGTAGGGCGCCAGCCCCATACACTGGAGGTGACGGGTTCAAACCTGGCCCCAGCCCAAAACTGCAAAAAAAAAAAAAAAAAAAATTATAGTTGAATTTACTTTTTTTTTTTTTTGAGACAGAGTCTTTGTCGCCATGGTTCACAACAACCTCTAACGCTTGAGCTCTATCGATTCTCTTAACTCAGCCTCCCGAGTAGCTGGGACTACAGGTGCCTGCCACAATGCCCGGCTATTTTTAGACAGGGATCTTGCTCTGGCTCAGGCTGGTCTCAAACTTGTGAGCTTAGGCAATCCACCTGCCTCAGCCTCCCAAGTGCTGGGATTACAGGTGTGAGCCACCGTGCCCAGCAAACTATCAAAAGCAAATTAAATTAGCTACCTTATTATTAGCTGAAGTAAAAGTCTTTATGCTCATATTTCACAGAAAAGCAAGGCTAATAATTTTGAGAATTTTTCTGCAGCCTAGCACAGGCGAATCCTTTAACTTCTGTATGTAGTTCACATCATGAGTTGACATTTAGGAGCTATCTTGCAAAGTCATGTGGAGATTTCCTGGCAGGTATAGGGCACAAATGAAAAGGAATGGGAGAACACAGGGAGAATAAAAGGAAGGATCTAAGTGATTTAATAGAAAGTAGAAACTGCAGCAACCCTATAGCAGATCAGGCAAGAGGCTTGGAGTTGGTCTCTGGAAAGTGGAAATAAACCCAGATGCAAGGAATGTTTGTGATGGACAGTGACTAGAGACAGGCCATCAGCGCCTGGGGGGAACGAAGGTACCTGGGCATGGAGAAGTCTGTGCAGTGTAAGGAGGATTTTTGTCTGATGTGAGGCTATTTTTCACGTTAACAGGTACAAGAAGCATAAGTAGAACAGATGAGTTAACTGTACGGTGGATGGCATAGCGCAAAAGAATAAGGTTTACCCTTGAGAGACGTCCAAGGTCAGTGCTGAGACTAACGGGAGGACAGTGTTGGTCAAGCTTCCACAAGGAGGGCCACTGTCTGGTGGTTGGCTGCAGGGTTGTGAACCTTCATCTGTGTCCTTGTAGTTCAACATCACAGTGGACAGTGTGCTGGGCAACCAGAGATGCACGGAGTGTCCTTGCCTCAGGGACCTCACAGGCTGAGAGCCGCATGCAGCAGGTGATTTCTACCTGTTCACAAGGACCGTCTGCCCCGGAAGGTGCTCTACAACGGGATGAACAACCTTGGTGTGCGTACTCCAGAAGGGAGCTTTTTTCCTCCCCAACTATCTCTCCTCTGTGCTGGAAGTCTCATGACCTTCAGGTCCATTTCACTCTAGCTCCCACTCAAAACGGCCCTGAGCGGGCCCTGGTCATCACCTACAACTAAGCCAACCTGAGCTCCCTCTCGCTCTGCTATCCACATGCTCAAGTCCTCATCCTCAGTTCCTCGGGATGTGCCTGTGTTTGGAGAGAGGGTCTTTAAAGAGGTCTCATGGGTAGGCACTAATCTTACAAAAGGAGACGAGGACGCAGATGACGCGCAGGCTGACATCCCTGTGAGGATACAGTGAGAAGGTGGCTATCTGCAAGACGACAGAGAGGTCTCACAAGAAACCAGTCTCCTGACACCCTGATATCGCACTGCCGGCCTTCATAACAGAGAGAAAGCTGCCGTCCATTGTTTAAGCCGCGCAGGACTATGGTACTTCCCTCCCTGGTCAGCCCGCTGAGCCATCTCTCTCTCCTGAGCTCTCCAGCCAGCTCCTCTTGGCACATTATAGACATTTCCTTTTGCCACATCCCTCCTGCTAATTCCTAACCTGGCATAAGCAAATCAGAGATCATGTAATAATTTCTGTTTCTACAGAAAGCTGCTTCAGGAGCACAGCGTGCACCCAACCTTGTGAAGTGGGGCCGATTCTGTGTCCCCAACACACATTTTCCCTGTCCCTGGTCAGCTCCCACTGTGTCCATGGCATTCCCACCTGCACTTCTCATTCGGATCCACCAATTGTATCTCTGCTCTTTCACCCAGCAATTGACCCCAGTCCAGTTCATCTGGAGAATGCAGCCTGGACTGCTTTACTCGGGCTCTCTGTACCTCCAACCCAATCCTCATCCTCCCTGTGCCGGGGAAGGGTGTTCCCTTCCCCATGAGACCCTGAGCATCAAATGTGATTCTGTGTCCTGAAGTTAACTTTACCCTACACATGCCAGATGCGGTGTGCCCTGATATCACAGCTGCTGTTCATTTTAAAAAAGTACAACTGAAAACTAACCTCTTAGTCAAGCCAATGCTGCTGTCCATTTTGGAATTTTTATGATACTTTGTTAAAGGAAGGTTCAGAAGACGACCTAGAGAAAGTAGATTAATAACTCATGACACAGTTAGGACCATGCAGACCTTTGCCCCTCTGGGTTTCAAAAGAAAGAAAAGAAGTACATGTACTCTTGACCTGCATTAGGTTCCATTCTGCCAGATTTCATTCAAATGTGGACACCTGCAGCTTAATGCATATTTTGTACTAGAATATTATAACTTCCACCTTCAATTACTCCATTATAAGTTAGGAAGGGAAACATAGTCATAAATATTTAACATTTCAAAAATCCCCACTTAAAAATATTCAGAGTAGATGACTAGAGAATGCAGCTTGCAGGGATGAAAGTTAGAACTTTGAAATTGAGTCATTTGTTCTTTTGTTAAAGGTGGTTCTTCCCTTCATTATAGTGAAAACCCATTCTTGTTCTCAGATGTGCATATAACAGCAAGAAATTACAGCTGGGCCATAGGAACATAACATTGTAAATTAATTGTGGGCAAAGTCGTTTTCAGGGGTTTTTGTTGTTGCTAAGTTAGCACAGGGGTTGAAGTGAAATTCAGCCAACAATTTTATAAATGTTCATGGGAAGGCCTGTCTCTTTCCCCATGGAATAATTTCAACATCTGTGATGTAAAGCTCGATGTGAAGCTTGGCCTGTAGTTCCGTGAAGGGATAGATCCATCAAGGACAGAAAACATTTAAGGTCAAGTTCAAAGGCAGATACAAAAGAATTAAAATACATACAATCAATTGATAAATTGAATACCACAGGAAAAAATATTATGCTCAATTTTGAATCTATGGGATCAATACTGGAGCTATAACAATTTTAATGATATTAACGATAAAAGTTAAATTTTGTGTCTCACTTAATAGTTTGTAAATCACTTTCACAAGCATTATCATTGTCAAAAGTTGCTTCAGAAAGATGGTGGGGTTGGTTTTAAAGGAAGTGTAACTTCAAAAAGTCTATGGAACTTTAAATCGTTCCAGAGTTTGGAGTAGAATCAAAATTTATTAAGTGAATCTAGCTAGTCCTTGGTTTTATAAAAAACTGCATAATTTATAACTTTTCCATTTTAGAAAAATTATAGCCTTTTCTGTATGATCATGATCAAGATGATACAATTTTATGTTAAATTACTTTAAAGTAAATCATGCTGCCTTCATGTAGCTAAGTTTGAAAATTGTACTATGAGTATTATTGACTTGGGGAGATTTACAACTACTGTGTATAAGGAGCTCAACACAGTATAAAGCACTTTTCCTTTGTAAACTTTACATTTTATGATTCAGAGGTATCTCAAAACAATGCCGTGAAGTACATCAACATGGTCAAAAACCCAGAACGATAAAATAGACCAGGGTTTAGACTGGGACCATCTAGGGTTTCTCTGAGTTATCAGTGGCCTTTTGATAAATACATAGGATATTCACATCTCTTAAACAAACTATAAAAAGGCCTCACTGAATATAGAAAAACAGAAAGCTCTGTAAGTCTTCATAAAATTTAGTCACGATGATGGTGAAATATAAGCTTCAGGCTTCTTCTGTCAGAAAGGTGAACGTTTACTGGCCAAGACTTCCTGCTTTCAAAGCTGACTGAAACAATGGCTTTTGTGATTGTGAAGACATTTTAGCTCTCTTTCTGCAGAGGGATTATCACACCCAACACCATCATTATCCACCTTGTCACAGGTACATATTCTGTGTCTGAGAACCTACAATTTCAATAGTTGGAAAATATTATCAGCACTTCACTTGGATGGAAAAACAGGAGATTTTTAACATGATCAGGATGTATTTGTGTTTCCTCTCTTTTGGATTTCTTGAAATTCAGTACATAAAAGATGTTATGGTGGACTAGGTTTGCCACAAAATAACAAATAAGAAAGGAATATTATGTCAGATAGAGAATTTTGTCTGATTTTGCACTCATTCAGCCAGATACTATATAGTAATAAGTAGACTGTGCTTAATTCAAAATGGAATCTTTTACAGTGACATGCTTGGTAATGTATCCCTACCAGCACAGATGGCATAAAAATGCTTAGTGATTCTTTTTTCAGACTTCATGTCATGCTGTGGGAAGAGATGGCTGAAATAAATACATTTTATTTTGCTTTGTGACATTTTTCCATATGATTTAATTATAGAGAAGGGCACATCCGAGAGCTTCACTATTAAGTGGGATTCATTATACGCTTAAGAGCAAATTCAAATCTTTTGTTGCACACATTTTTAGAAAATAAATTGTGCACGCCATGTAAATAATATGACATTTGGCTGCAGTCAATTTGGTTTATGTAATTTTGCCCAAAGGAACAGGTGATTCAAAGTTTAATTTGTCTTTCATCTACTTATTCTTAATAACTTGGCACAGTAAGCAGTTCTTGGGGTATCAATATACCAATTAACAAAATAATTCTTTCACTGCAGTTGGAATAAAGAGTTGATTCCAATCTACGTTTCGTTGTGGTTGTTGTGCAGGGCAAACGGGAAAAACAAAACAGTCAAAGAGGGAGAGAAGACAAGTTCAGTGTTGGCCCGGCAGATGCAGAGGAAACAAGCACAAAGGCCTCTCACATGTGCTGGGACGGACGCGCTGCCCAGAAGCCCCACTTGGACCCACTGTAGCCAAGGAATCTGAGCTTCTGTGTTACTCAAACACTACGTCTGTCTGACATTAAGTTTGTATTTGGATGGAGTCAAGGGAGCTCATCTGTAAAACTGGAGAAAACTTTAAATAAGAAAAATTGTATTATACCTGAATAATAAATTCTGCATTTAGGAAGTTTATAAAAAATAGCTAATGGTGCCTTCATTCTACCTCCCCTCCACATGTTCTCACCTGTATAGTCCTGAATGAGCCCCCTGACCTTTGGCCTGGACTGCTATGATGGTCTTTGAAATGATGTTTCTCTTCCCAGGCTCCCCCCGCTTCTGTGGGGGTCTCTCTCCCCAGCTGTCTTCCCTCCTTGGCTACCCCACACTGGTACAGTAGCCTCTCTGCTGGGTTGGCTGATGTCTCAGCATTTATCACGAGCATGGAGATTTCTGGCATATTTCCCCCCATGAGACAGCAGTCTCTGTGGAGGTAGGGGCTCTGTCCTCAGCACCTGACATCTCTAGGCCACCACTAAATACCCAGTGGGTGACGGAATGAGTGACGTCACCCCCTCCAGTGCTTCTCATTGCATTTGGTGTGGTTCCCTGGCATCCTTCAGGTTTCTGCCCTGTGGCATCCTTAGAGCCACTTCGTTCCTCCCTCTGCAGCACCCCGTGCCAGCCCCTGCCTGCGCTCCAGGAGACCAAACTATTTACTGTTTTCTGCAGGCATAACGTCCTCCTCATGTTTGTGCCTCTGCTGTGCTGGTCCTCTGCCTGGGTGCATTTAATATGCACTGCCAGAAATCCTGAAACCTCTTTGGGGCTTTTCTTCATCAGACCTTTCTAAGACTCCTGTCTGCCTTCTATTCACAGCCGCCCAGCACCCAGGTTTCCCAGGGAGACTGTGGCCCTGGGGCTGGGGGGCTGTGTCTTGGTACTTTTTCTTCCCCAAACTCCCATAGACTCTAGTACATGCACAAGGCAGCTAGGAGAGGCTTAACACGTGCTTTTGGCATAAAAACAAAATAATCTCAAACCCTTGTCTAGTACCTTCTGCCTCAAATACATATATACAGTCACACATGCATGCTCACACACATGCACACACATGCACACACACGCACACACACCCCTACATACACCACACTTCCGAGTCAGATCACCACAGGAGCCCCAGATTGACCATGACTAAGGTCAATATCCTGAGCCTAGGAACAGTTCAGTACCTTGTCCAAGGCTGCTCAGCTGATGTTAATAACGGGGATTTAAATCTGGGTCTCTGACTATAAGCATGTGGCGCATCTAGTTCACGGTGGTTTTAAAATCAAGTGTGCTAAGAATCTGTGGCCCCCATCCAATGGGCCAGTGGGTGCGAGTTGGAACCAGTGTGGGTGCTGCCCTATTGGTTAATCTGGTGGTTTTGCAATCCAGCCCCCATAATTCCTGCAGTAAGGTGGCCTTAGGACAGCTCTCCTCTCCTGCCTTCCCACTCTGCAAATCCAAGCAAGGCTGCAGCAAGAGGTCCCCTTGTAGTTGACCCTGGAGCCCATGGACTAGAAATCAGAGGGGTGGGACACCAAGGCAGAGTCTTGTCCAGACCTGGGAGGAGACTCACACTTTGGCAGCTTGCACTGGGGATTTAGTTTAGTGGGTTGGAATGTGGGCAGGGCTGAGGCAGAGACCTGGGCCGATTCAGTGAATATTCTTTTATTGGATGGAGAGGAAAGGCAGAGCATAGCATAAAACAGATGGAAGCTGAAAAGACTGTGCTATGAACACATGTGACTCAGATATCTGAAGGAATTTGAGGAGGATTAAGGTTGTCACAGAGCAAGTGGGAATAGAAACAAACAAATACTATTTTGTTACTTACTGTGACCCAGTTTTTACCTCCTGGTTACCTTTCCCAACATGGCTTTAACTTTTATAAAAACAAATACTTTATATTTTTTAAAGCCGAACATTTTTTAAATCGGAACTCTGTAGAATTTCACAATTATGTGTAAGAATAGAAAAGCGAAAGAAATAAAAAAAATAAATAAAATAATGTCTATTTTAATCAATTTCTGTTTATCTGAGAAAGGCTGTTCTTTAATTCATGACAACTTACAAACAAATCAGAATATCTATTTACCTCTAAAACACAGTATTCATAGATTTAAAATAGTGATCCAGATCTATAAGTTCTTTTTACCTTTGAAAATTTAACTTTGCAATTATTTCTTAACCTTTGAGTTTTATGATAAAAGCTATTACTCAGACCAAAAGGAATTCAGATGGAAGATCTAAATCTATTTTAGTATAAATTAGTTTTAAAATGTTGATATTTAATATGCTACTAAATACCTTCTTGAACTATTCATAGACCATTTTTAAACTTATAAAATATAAAGTTAGATATACAAATATCACATAAAATATGGACAATTATTTTTTTATACTAATAAAATCCTCAGCATTTAAAGTTGAGCTCAAAAATGGAGTTGATAAAAAAAGTAGTTGATTGGTAAGTAGGTGTGGAAATTGTTGGAAATCCTCAGGTGGGAACCACATATGGGACTGTGTACCCAAGGACAGATCCTATTATTTCTAAAGAAGGAGGTTGGTCAAGTCCTGCTGTCCCGAGTCCCTCCCTGCTGGAGGTACTGATGCAGCCCACTTGCAGGAAGAGCTGTAGTCATTTTCTAGTGAAACCAGGTCAAAATGGAATTCCCACAGCAGCCAGCTGCTGAGCACTAGAGTGAGTCCTGCTGTGTGGTCCCCAGGGAGCCCTGAGTCAGCCCTGCCCCAGCACTGCACGGCCCTCACCAACCTCACCATGTTACCCGGCCTCTGTAACCAGCTTCTGTCCCCAAGACTGCACTTGTCACTCCAGTTTCACAGTTAGGGTTGGGGACCACCACGCCCTGGTTTGCTGAGCTCTTGACTAGCTCTCCCAGCTCAGGGTGCCTGACCCAGGGGGCCCTTCCTGGATTGGGGTCCTCCTAAAGCTGTTCCCAGCCTGGGCTGCAAATTAGTAACAGCTGTGAAGCCCTAAAAGCTGCCCCGGCCCTGCTGGGCTTCAGACATCACACCTGAATCGCTGTGGACCACAGAGTTGGAGAAAATCAGCTACTGAGAGCATGAACTGGGGTCTTTCTCTGGCACACATTTACCATTCTGATCATCTGCACTGGCCAATTCCAAGACTCAGACCAGGAGAGGAGGAAATTGGCAGAAGCCAAATGAAAACTGAAAAGACTATGTCAAACACATGTGACTCAGATTATTTGGAGGCATTTGAAGGGATTGGGGTTATTACAGAACAAGTGGGAATTGAAACCGGCATCAGAACTTCTAAAACGTCCCATGTGATTTCGACGTGCAGCCAAAATTAAGAACCACAGTCCTACCAGGGCTTGACTATTTGTGTTGATAATAAGGGCTAAGGTCCAAGGTCACCAGAAGCTGTCTCTTCTTGACCACCCCCCACCTGGCAGGATGGTCCTCTTTGTAGGTCAGTACCTGCCAAGCCCTCGCTTTCCTGCCTGGGGTGGGCCCAGCAGGGGTTGGTTACCCCCAGTTTTTTTTTTGCAGCAGAGTCCAGGCTTTGGAGGCTGTGGCAGGTCACACACTCAAGGCTGCTGGACAGAGACTTTCTGCCCATGGAGTTATGTGTTTTCTTTCAATGAGCTGTATTTGACCCTTCAGGCCAAGTGTGCCCTGGCAGGTACATGTCCAATCTATTCTACTCAACATATCTAGGCTTAATTAAAATGTCCTGCAAATTCATTTGAGAAGATGCTACTTTTATGGCTACCCCAACACTCATCTACAATTTTAATCACTTTCTAAATTCTAAACATGCAGGCCTTGGATTTTGAGAGTAGCTGTAGTGACTAGTCCTGGGTGCTAGGTTGTACAAGCTATTAGTCTCAGGAGCCACAAAACAAACTGACTCCCACTGCAGTGTTAGAGGGTACCCAAAGGAAAGACTCAAGGTTAAGAAGAAGATGAGGACCTTGCCAAATGATCTTTTAGACTTCAGAAGATTGGAAGTGTCAAGAGTGATGTCATTCAAAATGAAACATGTACATTCTATTTTGAAAAATGTATTCAGGTACATTCACACAAAAGCATGATATATTTGCACGTGTGAAAAATACAAGTTATTATTTCAATAAGCAAGATCCTTGAACTAACCTAATGTCCATCAAGAAAGAAATGGTTACAAACATGTGTAGAGCCACACAGAGGAATTTGTCTAGTATTCAAATGGATGAGTACATGGATATACTGGTACAGAATATTCTGCAAGACATCACATTAAAAGGAAAACACAAGGAGAAACCAAGAAACCATAATAATCCTAAATAAGATGTTTATCAAGAAGGATGCCAATTTGGCATGTCTTGCGGGGGGGATAAAAAAGTTATCCTTACTGACAGAGATGATTCAAACTCAGGAGTAAAGTGGGGACAGTCAGTAAGGACCAGATCCCGGAGGACGTTGAACTCCAGGCTATGAGATAACATCCAGATGCAGAAGGTGAAAGGGGGCCAAATACAATGGTGTTCATTACACAGCATGGAAGACATTCAAGGGCAGCACATTTTCCAGTGGAGTGGATGAGAGCGTAAACTTCCAACACACAAGTTAGGGCTCTACTTTTGCTCCTTCTAATCGTAAGCCTGGGAATACAGTCACTCTGGGTTTCAGGTGCCTCATATCCATACAAGGTGCTTGTGAGTGAGAAAATATTTAGAAAGAGGCTTACAGAATGCCCAAGATAGTAAATGCTTAATATTGTAGCTGAGGAAGAAAAAAAAAATAGGGAACGTAGCAGGAATTTCCAAGAAGAGAGGGTTTTGCTCCCTTAAGCATATTAGAGGGGAAATTAAGCTGAATACATCTATTTTTCTCAGCAAGTTTCAGGTTCAGTAATTCTGAATTGGGGTTGGAAAACTGGAAAGAAAATTGAATTGTGGGGGCAAAATCACTTTAATTTAATTATGGAAATGTCTAACTTTCCTATCATGATGTTAATTCTTTGCATGCTGCAATTCAACCATTAAAAAACTATTTTGTTAAAATTTAGTATAAAAGGTGTGCCACTTATTAATTCATCAGTATATTTTGGTGAGTACAGTACATAAAAAGGACAAAAGTAAATATTTACCTACAGGTCAAAATATTCATTATTCTAAGTCTTGGTGATGTGTGAAACTCCACATGAAAATAAACACAAATGTACTTGAGATACCTCTGTGGTATATTAAATATCCTGGATGGTAAATACATTTGACAAGCTATCTAGAGGCACAGAAAGGATACTGGGTGGGCAACATTATTACTTAGTCTGTGGTGACAGCTTCAAGTGGATGGATTTTTGCTACTCACAGATGTATTTTCACTACAGTGTGTTGATTATTAAAATGGCTATAGAATCTTTATTAAGTTTCCTGGAAGTATTAACTCTGCAAAATTAAGAAATTTCATCATATTAGTGTTCAAAAAATACAAAAGATGTCAATGAAGCCATCTCTCTTGGACTTGGAGGATATATATGTGCAGGATGATTTCTTTGATTTGGGCCTCTTAATCTCTTAATGGTTTTTAGACACCCAGCAAAAATAATTGAAATACGAAACAAAGATAGGAACAAAAGTTAACCAACATGCTGAAGGAGAAGGGCCAGCTAGCAGAGCAGGGCCGAGGATGGGTTGTTACTCTTCCAAGGAGGTGGAAGAGGAGGTCACAGAGACAAAAGTATAAAGGAACACACCGGCTCCCAAAGAAGACAGAGAAGTGTCCACTAATGCCGTGAACACTCTAGGATTGTCATTTCTGAGATTCTTCTAAGTAAAATTAGAAGACGATTTGCTTCCAGTGTTCCTTTAGAATACTCTAGCTCAAGTGACCCGACAGCATTCAACACTCATATTTTGTAGAAGGAGAATCTAGAAAGGGTAAGTGATTTGATCAACATCATCACTGACTTTGTAAAAGTAAATAAGACAATCTGTGGAAAGAATTTAGTAGAAGGCTTGTTATATGAAATAGTCAATACAAGGGCTGAGAAAGGTTAAAAAAAAAAACGAGTGAAGATGGAACCAGGACTAAAACCCATGACTTGGGATTCAGTTCAGTATTCTATCCACTAGATATTCAGCACCAGTTTTTTTAATTGTATAAATGCAATGATAATAAGGGTAGAATAACTCTCAGAGCACGTTAATGATGACATCTTTAAACGCCAACCATCTTTAAATGCAACATTTAAAGCCCTTAAAAATGTTCTATCCTGTGACTCTCACAATAGTGTGCAATGACTAAGTGGGCTCAGAGAACTCACCTAAGTCGCCTAAGGGCACAGGGCTAGCAGGAGGGAGGTCTGTGAGTGCACCCAGCTTTCTTTCACTCCAAAGCCCATGCTGGTGGCACTCAAAGCCGCTTACTCTCAAGGGAATGCTCTGCCTCCCAACAAGAAGATCCCCATCTGTTCAGGAAGGATCTGGATGTGGTTTCCTATGCATGACCACAGTTTAATCCTGCAGCACAATGAATAATTGGATTACTCTGCTGTGATTCCAAAATGGGTTTCTAAAACTAAAAAAGGCAAGTGTAGTTTGAGAATGGTTCTTATGTCAGATGCTAACAGCTTTCAGCACCACAGACCCTGCCTGCTACAGTGTGAGGACTTACCTGGCACACTGGAGTTTCCAATATTATTCCCTAATAATATGTAATTCAAAATTGCATATTTATGTCAAGTTAATATTGTGTTGTATTATAGGAACAATGAAACTAAGGGTTATATTTTGCCGTTATCTTTTCTCATTTAAAAATAACTTAAAACACAAATTTAAAAAATTGTCACTGCTGGGAGTTTGACTCCCAGTAACAACCCTACTTCCTGTACCTTTCAATGATACACATCTTACTGTCATTTATGATACATGTATATTCTCGATTTTTCTTTCCTGGGTTTTATTGCTCTTGGCTATTTGCATAAAAATGGAAGCTTTGATCTTTAAGGGTTCATCAGCTCAAATAGCTCATTCCCCATCCTAAGATACAAGTAATGACGGGTGAAAGGGGTTTAGTGCTTCAGTTCAACCAGGCGTGCACAAGCAGTTACAAAACCCACACCCTCTCCTCCCTCCCACCATGGCTGTTTTTACTGTAATTCTCCACTCAGGCTGATGTCAATATGTCCTCAATCCCAACATGAATAAGGTGGCCACTCCCTGTAGGCAAACCCCTTAGCACAGCTTGGTTTTATGACGCAGGCAGAAAGAACACAGGCGAAGGTCGGATCTCCACTTCTCCATGTACCAGAGAACTTGGGAGAGCGTCTGTGCCTTGCAGAGCTACTACCTCGCGGGGTCCTGGCAAGGGAAGAAGAGGCCTTGTCCATAAGGGCCTAGAAGTGAGCCTGGAACTACTTGGTTTTCCTTCCCTTTCCCACAACTGTTCCATGGGTTCCTATTAGGCCCTAATAGACATGCCAGAGCTACAGTCCATCAGTTTGCTAATATTCCTCAGCTGTCAACTAGTCAGTAAATTATAAACCACTTGTTCCTGGAGCAATGTCAATTTTCTTAGTTATTTAACATTCAAAGGGGTTGACTGATCAAAATACTAAAGTCACAGGAACCATGGGGAACACAACGTAGGGACCCACAGAGCCCTCCAAGCCAAGTGCCTATGGTTTTGTTTAATTTACTAGTGGGTTAGTACAGTGAAAAGCTGGTTTGTGCCCTGTTTATTATGCTGAGAGGTAACTGTTCATACCCTAAACTCACTGGATAACTGTTCTCATCCTCCTCTGAGGACAACATGCTCACTGCATGTAGACGCGGGCTCCGGGGCCTTCAGTGGGTTCTTGCACCACTTGGCTGAGATGCAGAATTTGCAAGGCGCTGGGATCGGCGCTGGGATCGGTGCTGGGGTTGCGGCTGGGCCAGACTAGTTTCCTGTGCTTAAAGGGCTTGCTTCTGGGGTTGGGGGTAGAGGAGAGCATGGGTAACCAGTAGAGTGCAGGAAATTGGGAGAGGGGTCATGAAGAAGGAGGTGTGAGCAGGGCAGGCACCCAAGGCAGGAGGAGGAGGTGCTTTTCCACCCTGGAGGGAAGGTCTGAGAAGGCTCCATAGAGAAGGCAACAGGGAGGGGTCGCAGAGGGTGCGGAGGGGAAGGGCAGCTGGGTTTGTGACAGCAGAGTCAGCATGTGAAAGGTGACAGTGTCACCAGAGCAAATGCTGGTGCTTTCTTGAATGTGGGTGATACTGGACGTAGGATGGAAGACGGGGAACAGTTCATGCCCATTTAGGGGGTCTGGGCTTTATTCCCCAAGTAGGACTAGTAATATAAGTGGGAGAAAGATCACGCCAGAGGTGGTGTGGCAGGCAGAATAATAGGCTGTCACCACCACAGAGTCCACAATGTTGCTGAACATGGTGAAAGGGCCTTGGCAGACCTGCATATGCTCCAGAGCTTGAGATGGGCAGACTGTCCTGGAGACTCTGGGTGATCTCGGGTAATCACGGTAGTCTGAGGAAAGTGAAGGAGGAGAGCTAGAGACGACAAAGGGACCAAGGTCAGGAAGATGCAACCTTGCTGGCTCTGAAGATGGAGGAAGTGATTGACCATGGGCCGAGGAATGGAAGCTGGAAAGGCAGGACACAGATTTTCTTGTAGAGTTTCCAGAAAGGGACACTGCAGGTAGCTTGATTGCAGCCCCAGGAGACCTACCTGGACTTCTGAACTACTGAGCTGTGAAATAACAATTCTGTGCTGTTGTAGGCCTCTGATTCTGTCCACTTGTTTCAGCAGCAATAGGAAACCAGAGCAGCGGAGGCGGCCTGGAGGGGGAGGAACACAGCTGAGGAGAGAGCCCTTCAGCGCCAGCCGAGGCGGCAGCCGTGTAGGAGACAAAGATTCCACAGATAGGTCTCAGGCTAGGGGCCAAATCTGGAACTGCAATTTTGGAGTCATGGGCCCATAGGTGGTGGCTGAAGTGCTTCCAGAGAGGAGGCTGCAGTGGGCAGAAGGTGGAGGGGAAGCTGTGGGAGCGGCAGGATGTGGAGAAGCTCCCTGCAGGTGGAGGCTACCAGGTGCCTGGACAGCACGTCCCCTGGAAGCTGAAAGGGGACCCTGAGCCTCTCAGGGCTCAAGGAAGAGTGCCTGAAGGAAATGATACTGTGAGTCCTGAAGGATTAACTCAGAGAGAAAAGGAGCAGAGCCTTGCAGATGAGGGAAGAGTGTGAGGGAAGGTGCTGGGCTGAGATGCAGGGGAGCGCTGGGACAGGACAGAGAAGCGACTCGGGAAACCTCTGCCACAGGCGTGGGCTTTACAGCTGGTTGAGTAGATTCACAGCGATATTGAAAACGAGTGTTGAAAGGCACACATCAGAGATATTTTTAATTAACTTCCTAATTTCCGATGCGTAAAATAGCTGCAGATGAATTTTCCTGCTGCGTGGGCTAACTGTGTCACGGCACCCAAAAGTTTTCCGTAGAACACACAGAGGTTGTTATCTCCTCAACTCTGGGAATCAGAACACACAAAAACACATAAGACGCGCCCCCATCCAGGCTTTCCCCCCAGTTTTCCCATCTTCTCATATCCAAATGTTACTCATTCTTGAAGCACACTCCGAAGGCCATCTCCTCCAGGAAGCTCTCCCTGAGCCCTCAAGTGGGAATCAAGGGATGGAGGGGTGTTGCCTTCAACTCTCTAGCCTGCTCTGTAACTTCCTAGCCCAGGGTGATGTTTAGGAGCAAAGGAAAGAGAAATATTTGCAAAGGGGGATGGGGAAAGCTCTTTTATTCCCATTTGAACGTTCACTGGAGTGTTTTAGTGGGAAGTCAAGTTAGTAAAGCAGGCTGTGCCAGGTGATTGGGGAGTTGGTGTAGAAGAGAGGTGCCAGGAGGAGTCAGGAAGGAAATTAATTCAACACTTAGTTAGGGTTTTGGAGGGACAAGGACGACTCATTTTGTATTATGAATTATTATATGTGTGCGTACATATAGGTATATATACACACATTTTTTTCTATTAAATTTAGAAAATTGTGCTAGTCTTCCCTAGGTGGTAACTTAACCTCCAGGGTCTCAGAGGCCAGAGATTGGGGCTTGTTTTGCTGATGTGATTGGTATCAGCATGTCGTGTGTAGGACCTAGATTGTGTCTGCATAAGGCATGCTGTTACTGCTGTGACTGCCTGATAAAACACAGCTGCTCAGTTAACTTTAAATTTCAGATAATAAAATTTTTTTAGTATAAGCATGCCTTAAATATTGCATGACACATTCTAAAACAATTATTTGTTATTCATCTGAAATTCAAGTTAACTGGGCTTCCGGTATCTTTGTTTGCAGAATCTGGCAAGCACATATAGCTTAGGAGCAGGAGGCAACATCCCGACAGAGTATTGTGATTTCTGGTAAATCACTGTGGCTAATTTAATTCCTTTTTCCCTCTATGGTTTTATGATCCCTTCAACCCTCTCAATACTAGAGATGCGAGTTTCCTCCAGAAGGCCATCTCACTTAGCATTACAGGCTACAAGAAGGAAGGGTCTATCACAGATGCTCCCAAAGCTGCCCCAGTAGCCTTTCTAATGTTAACCTAAATATCTAGACTGTTGGCCTTTTCCTGCATCCTCCCTGCAGAGGTGCCTCTGAATGAATGACCACAGGGCACCCACGCGGGCCTTTTATGTAACACACCAGTGTAGGTACCTGTCATGGAGTCTTTCTGATCTTTCTGTTTGGTGGAGCAACCCTGGGAAGTTGGGCTTCAGTGCCACTCAGCATGATGGAGGAGGCTGCCCCAGGGCTGGCTGCTAAGGGCACCACCCTTCAGGGCACCTGGCTCTAGGGAGGTCCCCTTGTGGGTATAGGAGATATTGAAATGCTCTTTCCACAGACCTTGGACCACCTTCTCCGAGATGTCTGACCATGGGGTGCAAAATCACTGCTGTTCTACCCTGGGCCTTGCTTCTTCTGCCCTTTGTTGGGGTTCACGGCTTTCCTCTCCCCAAACTGTGCCGCTGCTGTGGAGCCCACCCAGCAGCTGAGAGCTCCTGTCTGAGGCAGAAGGATTCCTACGCTCTCTCTCAACCGTGGTCCTATTTACACGGCACAAAACGGTCAGCTACTCTCCCAGTTGTGCTCAGTTTTCACTTAAAAGAATCTCTTCATCTTCCCCCATATTAAATCTGTTGGTTTTCTCTCTTATTTGGCATTCATAGAATCTTGACTGTTCACGACAGTCATGTGCATTTGTCCTTATTGACTTCCATTGTGTGTAATCGAGTCATCCATCCAGTTTGCCTGTATCATTTTGGATGCTTCAAATTGTCAAGTGAAATAGGATCTATACTGATGGAGAAAATTCCCCTTTTAGAAACTCCAAGAATTTATATGATTACACTGGAAACAATGACAAAATTCATTATTTTCTTTATTTTAAAAATATTACCTAAAATTGCCTGTTGAGTAAATTGGAAAACAATTCTGAAAGGAGTATTTGAATAAAAATACATGTAAAATATAAACCTCCCAATTGAATTTCCAGAATCAGGTGGATTTGCAAGTGGGAATCCTAGAGTTCCTCTCCCCTCTTTCTTATGGGAGCACCATACCAGTGTGTGTGTGTGTGGGTGGGGTGGGGTGGTGGTGGTGGTTATTTATCAGACTGGAAATGTAAAACGTCACCTATCTTGGTCAAAAAGAATAAAATTTCTGACTATCCTCTTTTGCTTTAAGAATAAGTTTCAATCTGAAGTTTTTTTTTTGCTTTTTTTTAAATCAACCTTTTCTCATAATACAAAGTTTCTACCCAACGTTTGAATATAAACAAAAATTATTTGATATGGTAATTTGTCCAGCATATTGCAAACTGTTTCCATTTCCCTTTATTGTCCTCTAATGATCTCATCCAGAGTGCATAATTAGTTCACTAGACTGCAAAAAATGGCTCTCCCCTGAAGCAGCCAAGCAGAATTCTTCACTAACCCCTCCCCCCTCAGGAGTTCACCACTGTTAATGGGCCATGCTCAGGAGGGAGAATGCTGCCGGATATGCTGTTATAAAAACAGTTTAGATCTCTGCCTTGAACCAGCAGTTTAGGGACCATCATAGTCTGCAGAGAAACATAAAAGGAAGATTTTTCAAAATCATGTTGCCAGTGTCAGTTAACAATGGCTTTCTGTGCCTCCAGATACAGCTACGAGCTGCGAGGCAGATGGATTTGGGGGCCAGTTTTCCTTGGTTTGTACACATTTCTTGTTGTGCTTTTGTAAGGAACAGAATGTGGGTCCAGCAGTAACTTAAGGATGGAAATCTCAAAACTGAATTAAGGATGCCAGTTATATTTATAGTTGTGAATAGGGGTCCTTCCTAAAGTCTACGCTTTGTTCTGTGAATGTGAAGTAGAAACAGGTATTTTGAAATGTGGCTGAGTTGTCTGGCTGTGTGAAAATGGTCCAGGGGGACATCCCCCTCACCTCAACATCCTGAACATTTTGTCTCTAATTAATATACAAATTTATGTTCAGTTCTAGACATACTCTATCAAAGACATCATCTGTAATAGGAATTTGAGAAAAGTTTGTGCTTTTTCCCTGAAATTAAGTCATTGAAACCATAGAAGCATTTTATTCTATAAATAGCCACTTAATGTCCCCAAATATAATTTTCTTTTCCTCACTAATTAGTTAAAGATGAAATAGTGCTTGAACACTTCATAGTCTTAAATTCACAATATTTTACTTAATTAAAATAGGTAATTTAGAAAAATAATTGGCAATTGCTAAAACCTCTAATGCTGATGAGAATTGAGCTGGAAGCATTCTTTCATCACAAATTGGCACTTAAAATATAAAGTTCTGCACACAGCTGGAAAGTGCCATTGCAATTTGGCATTTATGTTCAGTAGCTATCATGAAAGCAAACAAACTGAAATTAAGGAGAAAAGAAAAAAAGTGGATTTTAAAAGACATATTCAGGGTAGATTCCCAGGGCTCAAAAGTGTAAATATGACTTTCTAAGCATTTATTAGGAAGCTTATTATTGTGTAACTTATCTGTATATTTCTAATATGATGATGTATTTCATACTTTATTCTGGAAATACAGCTTTGGGAAGAACAAAGAGAAAGTTTAGAGCACTTTCCAAAGAAAACTGGAAGTGGGTCCCTCTCATAAGGGAAAGAAGGTGAGGGAAAACCTGGAAATACATCTGTGATAATATCTAAGTTCTGTTAAAAAACTTAAAGCTACGGAAAATGATTTTCCTTGGACCAAAGGATAAATTTTAATGAGGGAATTTGACTTTTATTCATGATTTGAAAGGTGAAGTCATCCTGTGACTAGATTCATGCTTACTGATACCTATTTAAATAAAGTCAGAAATAAGCAACTCATGCTCTTGGCATATTTTCCTATTGACAACATATAAAATGTCTCTCTGAAATTCCATACAACGTAGCACAGATTCATGCTAATTTGCAGGAACACCAAAGAAAAACACATCCTTTGGAGAGCTTATTTGTTTAGTGGGAGGCTGTCTTTTTCAGGCCTGGAACAAAAGCCTGCTGGTGAGGGTGAGAACATATGCAGACATCATTATGTGCGCGCGCGTTGCTGGGGAGGGCAGGGAGGAGGCATTCCGTTCTACACTATGGAATTTGCTATCACATTTTTCTCCTTGGTAACACATTAAAAAACATAAGCTTTTAAACAACAGTCTAAAGAGCAAGGAATTAAAAACAAAAAACAAGACCTACTCTAACAAATGTTTCATTCTAGTGGAGTACAATGGTGATATTTCAGCTCCAGCAAACAAGTCTTTAAAATAAGGATTCTTTATATTCTTTTGCAAATAAAAGTCCAAAATATTTATCAAATTGTAGTCACGTTAAAGCAAATTGAGCATTTTTCAGTTTTCATGTCTGTTTTGAGATGTAGAAATTTGAAAAACTCATACGTTATTTACTTAAGATTCTGCATAGAAAACAAAGCAATTTGATACATTTAAATCTCAGGTAAGAGATGTACTTCTAAAATCACTGCTTTAAGAGAAAGTCTGAAGTTGGCTTTTGACGTTTCGGTGCAGAACACACACCCCAAACAATAATGATATAATTAAAACCTAGTGCAAAAAAGTTATGCTTGGCTATTATTTTCACTAAATTTATAATTAAAAAATTAATTCACCAATATTTATTTACCGCATGCTGTGTAACTTTCAAGACACATGGGTCCAAGTTCCAGTAGTTGAGGAGTCACTGCCGGGCAGGGGAATGACAGTGCACTGCTACAAGTGCTGGGCTAGAATCATAACCCACGTGGTAGCAGAAACACTAGGGGAGCAAATGATTCTGCTGATTTTTTTCCCTTTTTAGGGGGTGATACAGAGTGATTTGAGCCTGGAAGTCTTATTGAAGAAGCTGACAATGAATTGACCTTGAGGTCCAGTCGATGGGGGATGGGAAGGAGGCATTCCTGGCAGAAGAGGCAGGAAATGGAGGGAAGGTGGTGTGAAGATGGGTCCCAAGTTCAAGGGACAAGGAGTGGTCTAGGATGGGCACATTCAGGGAACAAGAGGGCCAAAGGCACAGAGGGACAGATGCCTGCAGAGGGAGACGAGCCAGAGGGCGAGTGAGGTGAGTGTCCTACTCAGGATCTGGTAGTGAAGGTAACACTGACTCTCACATGGCATTTTCTCGGCTCTGGAATGCCCTCCAGGCATGATTTGCTATTCTGATCCCTTTTCTACAGATGATGAGCCTGGGATGCGGGCTGAGTAACGCAGCCAGGGCCACAGGAGGTGCTGGACCTCCTCAGCCTACAAGACGGTCAGCTGTTCTGGGATCATGGATGGTTTCAAGGGCATCATCTGTGAGTTGAGGGACAGGGAGGGGAATACCTGTGGCAGGAACAGCAGTTAGAAAACTATCCAGACAGGCAACAGTGAGGAATTGAACTAAGGCATGTTCAGAAAGATATTCAAGGGAAATCTAAAAATGCATCACTTAAAATTCTGCCATCAACTTGGAGTGGGGAATCCCAGGGATCAAGGAGTTCCAGATATCCCTGGGTTTTCCAGGGAAATGGAGAGGAGTCGGGAGTTTTCTGGGGAGCCAACAGGAATGATAGGACCAAGGTGGGAACACACAGTGTGGCGGAAGATGGCAGATTCGCAGGTAGGTAGGCCCTGGCTGGTGGGGGGAGGCCAGACACCCTCAGGAAGCTTGGGAAGGCCAGAGGGGGTGTGGTGTGGCTGAAGATCTGAAGGCCCAGAGGGTGGAAGCTGAGCACAGCCAACTGGGGGACAAGAGGCGAAGAGAAGAGAGAGGTCAAAAGAAAGAACCCAGAGCCTAGGAGACGGGAGGCCTCTGGTTGGCTTATGAGAAAACATTCAGGAAAATATGTAGCTTGAGATGGATTGAAAAGCAGATGGGAAGTGAGGAAATTGAGGTTTCATCAGGAACCAGTGTTTTCCAGAAGTTTTGCAGGGAGGGTAGGGAAGGCTGAACACGGGGAAGGCCTTCTGCGGCGCACTTTTTAGGACTTGAACAAGGACTGCAGGAGGGTCATGTGTTGGAGGAGGAGAGAGAAGCTGACTAAGCAGGAGCCTCCAGGGCAGAGCAGGAAGGGCTGGGGGAGGGGGACCCAGCAGACCTGTGGTTTCTGGTCTCCGATCTCCGGAAGGAGTGGATCCCTGCTGCCTCTGATGTGTTGAAACACAGGCCAGCCTGGGGTGTGCACAGGGGAGAGGACTGAGGGCTCCTGTTTGTGGGACAGAGCAGGGGCTGGAACAGGAGCCTGGGGAAGGGAAAGGAAAGCCAGGCAGGGCCCAGCAGAGGGTGGAAATCACCCCCTCCTAGCGGAGCCCATCAGCAGTTACACAATTACCTCTAGCCGTGCTTGGCAATGTTCAATAGATATTACAGACACTGTTTTTTTTCCAGCCACAGATTTTTCACAAAATGCTCATTCACATCCATGAGAATACTGTGCACGGATGGCCAGTCCGCGATGCAGCAGCCAGCTGTGGTCTGGTGCCAAGTGCAAGTTTCCAGTGGCACTGGAATCTCTAATTACAGCTGCACAGACAGCTCCAATCAATGGAAGAATAAAATATTTTCAGTGTCAGCAACTAACTGCCTGGAGTTCTGAGCATGTGTGGACTGTAGCACTTCATCTCGGGCACAAATAACATGCAAAGTTGGAGCCAGATGGGAAAGAGAAGAGCTGCAGGGGAGGGAGCTCATAAGTCAAAAAGAGCTGCGTCACTGAGGTGTAATCTCCACTCTCTCTCTGTCACGCTGCAATTAATAGCGGGCGTGCTACCGTTTGAGTCTTAAGAGGAATGTGTGGATTTTGAGGTATAGTCACCCTGTTCTTTCATAACATGTTGTGCCCTAAAAAGAAGTGTGGTAGGCTCGCTGCAAGTCGCTGGCTAGGCATGTTGTCTCTGTGCGATGCTGACCGGTGTGGGCTGGCCGGATTGGGCTCCCACACATTATATTGTGCCCCAGGAGAATGTATTTTAATGAATGTTTGCATTGGATCTGTCTTTTTGTGTGTCCCATTTAAATAAATTATACAATAAAGGAAAATTTAAAAAATATTCATAAGGGGCATAATACATGCCAGACACTGTCCTAAGTAGAGTGGAAGGGCACGGAGACAACTGACATGAAAACTCTCTTCAAAGGCTGCCTCTAATGTCACGGGCACTCAAACACTCAGGCTGCCCATGTGCAGCATTAAAAACAAAAAAACAAAAAACCCACAGATCTGGTAAGAATAAAAGCTCCCACATTCTAATGGTCTGTGACTTAGTAAAAATTTCTAACATACTTGCAGGTTGACTAGAGTAGACATCTTTTTTCCCAAAAGTAAATTTGCTGTTTAACTTCATATTTTCAGTGGTATCAGCCAAGTAATGTATATTAACCCAATCTCTAGGAGAGGCTGTCTCGTAGGAGATGCTGTTGTAGGCATCAAGGGGATGGTAGGGTGCATGAAATGTTTAAGAAGCAGGCTGGAAATGTGTCTCCCATGGAAGTGTGAGCCCATTTCTTTTCTGGCTATTAAAGAAAGGCCCCTGAGGTGGGGCTGTGGTTGGGCGTTGGCTGGGTGGGGCTTTATTCAGCAGACAGCAGAGGACTGCTGAAGGGTAAGGGTTGCCAGGCATGTAAACACAGCCAGGGAGGGTGAACAGGGCCGCATGCAATCTGAGAAGGCCGTCCAAGAGAATGGAATGGTTTGGTGGACATGAAGTAAGTTTGGTTAGTAGAATTTCAGAGAAAATGTCATAATGGGAATAGAAAGAACTGCCATCTCATCACTGGGCTCTGGTGGGAAATGCTCTGTTTCTTACCAGATTGAAGACATGGAGATAGCAGCCTAAGTCTCCAAGACTCAGTTTGCTCATCTGCGAATCAGGGATGCTGACCTTGCTTATAGAAAGAGATTGCCATGAGGATTAAAGGAGGAAAGGTGAGTGAAAACAAATATACCACCGCCATCCTATTAAAATGCTTTGTTTTCTTTTTTCTATATTTAAGAAGTAAACATACAAGTGTGTTTATGTGATATGTTCAAGAATGCATCTGTTTGTAATGCTCCCATTTCTTCCTTTTATTTGAATCTGAGACATTCTTGTAATTCTACACATCAAACTGGATTGATCATCTGTGCTGAGTTCAGTACGTGATCATAATCAGGCAAGAACACCACACCCCCAGTCTCAGGAAGGAAGGCAAGACTTCCCAAGGAACTATCATGGGAGTTGGGACTAGTGAGCTTCGTAAGGGACAGTCTGACAAACACAAAGGATGTTCAGAAGAGAATTAATTACATTCCACAGAAAAGGGATGAGTGATTTAGAAGCATGACAAAAAGAGAGTCAATCAACTCCCATATGCTTGGTGGTCTGACCATGTGCAAGGTGGCATAATATTGTCTACATTTACAGAGGAATGTTGTGAAAATGAATAGGATGTTATCTTCAAAACAATTAGAGATGTTTGGACAGAAGCCACTGTGAGAAAAATTTAAGTATATCATTTCTGAAAAGACATTTTAAAAACACGTTAGTTTCAAAGGCAAAATACAAGAACAGATTGGACTTAAAAGATGTTATTAGATGCTTTGTAGAATGAGGTTGAACACACTATATAAACAGAAGCCATTCAGAATTACTGTTATGAAAAGCTAACAGACAGAGATGAATAGGATGTAGCCATTTCATTTACCTGTGACAAGAAGAGAAGGCCATGTAACAAACTGGAACAAAAACGTAACATGCAATGTCAGGACTTTTTAGAAAAAAATATTTTCCTTCCCTTCAGACAATATGCTCCACATATGGCAAGTTTCTTAGCTTGATAAACATCCACAAGTAGATAACTTTGAGACAGATGGTAGTTTCACGACTTTGTCTTATTAATTTCCATGCCATCAGAGTGAATAATTCACAATTCAGATGATCAACTTGAATTTTGTTTTTGAAAATCTACAGAAGGTGTCAGGGTAAGTGACCCATGAATGAAACCATCCCAGTTGCTGTTAGTAGCTGATTTTTGCTGTGGTCAGGAAATCATGGTACAGGCCAACTCTTGGGATTCCAAAAATGCAGACAAGGCTATCGAGGGGATCTTCTGGTCAGTGCAACACACAAAGATTTATAAAAGAAAAAAGAGATGAAGGTGAACTAAAGAGTGATGACCTGTCACATAAGGCACTTTGGACTTCACAGAAGTGTCAGTGTACAGGCGTTTATAAGGAGTCAGAGGAAGCAAACAGGTGGGAGAAGACCACAGGTAGGAGCAGAAGCAGGAAAATGTTACTGCTGTTTATGTGCAGAAATTCACTAGTGTTTAGGTTTTCACCACCAGAGGTTTGATGTGCACTGAAAAGGCAGTGCTCAGAAGTAAAGGCGGAGCAAGCCGCCCGCCCTGCCGTGGCCTCTCATCGTACCTGGCAGGTCTCCACCTCCTCACCCATCTCCAGCAGGTGTCAGCGTCTCCCCTACACAACGCCCGAGGCCAGGCAGGGCACTTCTCCAAGAAAATAGAATTCAACTGCGGTGGTGAAGATCACCAGCCCAAATTCCATGCCACTGACCCCGGCCAGCCTCTTCCCACATCACACACAAACACATCCAGGTTCTCCTTGGAAACACGAATTAGGAGGATGGATGCACAATTCAAGGTAGCTCTCCTCCACCTCAGCACTTTGACATCTGTATTCAAATGGTGGGGACATTCCTGTGCCATGGAGGGTGTCCAGCAGCACCCCTGGTCTCTGCCTTCTAGGTGCCAGTCCTTTCCTTTCCCTCAGTGGTAGTAACTGAAGATTTCTCCGGACATTATCCTCCCACCCTGGGAGGGACGATCATTCAGGTTGAGAACCAATGCTCTAGACATGACAGGAAGAGGTCACCCAGTGACTGCAAAGAGTATTGCCACTTGTGGTTCCGGAGGTGTGTGACATGTCCTATTTATAGTTGATGGAAGATGGAGACAGGAGCATGCAGGCTGCATGGCTTAGAGTTGTTCTACAGGAGAAGTGACCAGTGCTGGTGCTGGTCTCAGTAGTCACAGTTCACAAAGCACTTCCATACATGTCTCATTGAATCCTTAACTGGACTCTGAAAAGCGCAGCATCTCTAGTTTAGGAATGAGAAAACCATGGTGTGGCGTGGTCAGATGATTTGTCTATGATCTAAGATTTATCTAGAAAGAGACTGAGGTCAGAATCAAGCCAAGGCCTTCGGATTCCAGATGCTGGGCTCTTTTCACAAACTATCTCTCCTGGGAGGTGGGGCGGAACCAGAAGTCAGAGGTCTCCCAGCCAGAAGTCACCCCGATGAAGCTCAGAGTCACTGCCTGTCCCTTTCAGTAGAACGCAGAAGGAATGAGGACAGAGGTTGGGAGGGGATCCCTATCTCTGTACCTGCTCTAGTATTTCATAATGAAAGAAAGAACCCTCTGCAGACCCAGTTCCTGTATTTGTTTGAGACTTTACACCTATACTTGATGTCATTAACTGAAATGCACTAAAACAACAGGTACAAAGAGAAAAACATTTTATATTTGTATTTAGTTTTAACAGCATATGTTAGAACTTCAATTTTGTGTTTTTATTATACAGATGTTAGTACAGCAACATATATTACATGTTACTATTCCCTATTTCTATAGTATTACCATATGTACCTGACGTGTTGGTTTCTCGTGCACAGTTCTTTTAACTGGTAGAGTGCCCGGCTACCAAACAATTTCAAAACTACTTTTCTAGTTTGCTCTTCTTGCAGTTTCATTTGGGAATGTCTTACTACTTAATTTTGTAACAGAAATGTAAGTGGTAAGGATTCCCCTAATGCTGTTTAAATAAAATCATGCTTTTTTTTTAGCAGTTTCTGGTCGGGCTGGGTTTGAACCCACCACCTCCCGCATATGGGGCTGGCGCCCTACTCCTTGAGCCACAGGCTCTGCCCTATCATGCTTTCTTAAACAAAAACAAAAGCTACTTTTCTAAAAAATATATGCAATTACTAAAGATATCAGCTCAGAAACGTCGGTCATCTCAAACTCAGCAGCCTCCACGCTGGCCTCCTAGTGCTTCCTTCCTCCCCATCTCCTTTTGGGATCTCACTGGGCTGAGTTTCCACCCAGTCACTCGTGCCCCACTGCAAGCTGGTTCTTTCTGCTTCACCCGTGACAAGCTGAGGTCACCCAGGCCTGTGGACTCCTCACTAGTAATACATCATGACCAAACAGGGCTATCCTTGGAATGGGAGCTTGGTTACGTTCTTAAAAAGCACTATTTCAATTTAACATCATATACACACCCATGTATAAACATATACGTTGACTGTGGAATGAACTGGGTGTGCTGCTTCTACAGGGGGTTGGCCTTTGTTTACTTATTCAGTTCCTTGAATATGTATTGGCTCATTCAGGACTCTTATTCTTTCTTGAATAATTTTTGTGAGTTATATTTTCGGTAAATTATTTCTTTCAAGTAAGTTTTAAATTCGTTTGCATTAATTTATTTATGACAAAATAGCTGTTACACCCCCCTTTCATTAGTGTCAGTGCTTCTCTGTGCCCTTTTTCCTGCACCCAGTCTCTGGAAATTTGCCTGTTTTATCAGCTATCAGAAAAGTAGGTTCTGGTTTTATAGGTAGATCCTCTCTACCATCCGCTTGCTATCCAAGTCATTAATTTTTGCTCCTTTATTTATATCAGTGGTTCTCAACCTTCCTAATGCCATGGCCCTTTTAATACAGTTCCTGTGGGTTGAGATATGAATATCAATCAGTGTTGAGAACCACTGATTTATGTCTTTCTGTCTTTGAGATATTCTTTTTTTCTGATTCATATATTGAATGGTTTCCATTTATTTTCAATGTAGAGCTTTAGCTTATGAACTATAAATTCCCTTAAAGCATTGTCTTTTAGTGGCATTATGCCTAGAGAGATCATTTGAATAGCAGCATGGATTCTTCATGCTGAGATTTTATTGAGATTTTAATCTTCATTGTGGTCAATTTTGCCCACGTTCCATAAGCATAGAAAAGAGTGTCTCTGTCTGTTGAGGGCAAGTTCTCATCTCAAACTCACTTGTGCATTTTGTTACTTAAAAATTATCTATGTCTTAGCAATTTATTTGTTTATTTTACTATTCGTTTGTTAGAACTATAACCTCCCACCTTGTGGATTTGTTGAAATTTTCAAATAATTCTGTTAGCTTTTGATTTATCTATTTAGATTATGTTGTTGGAATAATATAAGATAGTGATTTTTTTGTCATTTTGTTGGATTTTGCTTCTTATCATATGATATCTCAGACTTGTTAAGCTGTTGGACAGTTCACGGTGATTAAATATTTTTATCTTTCTGTTTTTTGTTTTTTTTTTGAGACAGTCTCACTTTGTTGCCCTCAGTAGAGTCATGTGGCGTCATAGCTCACAGCAACCTCCAACTCTTGGGCTCAAGAGATCCTCTTACCTTCCCAAGTAGCTGGGACTATAGGCACCGGCCACAATGCCCAGCTATTTTTAGAGACAGGGTCTTGATGTAGCTCTGGCTGGCCTCGAAGACCTGAGCTCAGATGATCACCACCATGGTCCCCCAGAGTACTAGGATTACAAGCATGAACCATCGTGCTGGGCTTTATCTTTCTTTAAACAAAACAAAGTTTATCCAGGTATTGAAAACTTCTTTAATATTATACCAGTATGGTCTAGAGTTTTAATTTGACATAAAAAAAACAAATATTACCAAAAGCCAAAGTTGATAAATCTTTTTGAAATATATGACATTTTGGGGATTTAACATTATTTCTAGTATCTCAAGCTTAGCTCTGGATTTGTTCTTTTTACAAATGTACTTATTTGGACAGTAATTTTACTTAGAGTTAAGTAGATTAGTAGACTCTTATAATCTTTGTATGTATGAAATCATCTTTATGCCTAAATCGTCACTCTTGAATAACATCTTACCTGTATATAAACTTCCAGGTAGTTGGTTTTAGTTTTTCTTGGCACTCTTGAGATATCAGTCCATTGTCTTTTCTCTCTTGTAACAATCTAATTGGTTCTTTGTGGTAACCTGTCCTTTCTCTCTGCTTGACCTAAATATTCTCTTGTCATTCTTACTGTTTTCTAGTCTTATCATAAAGTAGATAGAATGGGATTTGCAACTGGGGATACATTTCCAGTGTGAGGACTAGCTTTCACCTCACTATGTTCTAGTTAAAAGTTTACCCACCTAATCAATTTTCCAATTTATTTAGCCAAATTTTATAATTTGCTCTTCTTCATATTCACGTGATCTTATTTCAAGATTTCCATTGTTTTCAAAAGAAGTAATTTCTTTTTACTTTTTGTATAAAATTATGTTGTTTATTTCTTTGTGCATCTAGAATATACTTATTTTAATCCTTCTTATGCTGTTATAGAGATTTCTTTTAATCCAGAATGAATACATGTTCCAAATTAGTATTTGTGGGCTGTCTCCCTTAGCATTTGATTTTTCATGTTCTATAAAATTTTTATTTGCAGACTTATTTTAAGTAGAAAGGTCTTTCCCCCCATTTTTATCATTCTTAATCTTTGCCCTTTTCTATCTGGTAGTTTTGTGGTCACCTCCATGTAATTCCTAGAACCCCAAGCCCAGCACTGGATAGCGGCTGGTAGCAGGTTTTTACTTTTTACAATTTATTTATTTATTTATTTATTTTTTCATTTTTATTTTTTATCTGGGCCAATTATTGACATATACTTCATTCATTTTTTTGAGACAGAATCTCACTATATCATCCTCAGTAGAGAGCTGTGGTGTCACAGCTCACAGCAACCTCAAACTCTTGGGCTTAAGTGATTCTCTTGCCTCAGACTCCCAAGTAGCTGGGACTACAGGCACCTGCCCCAACACCCGGCTATACAATTTATTTTTAGTGGCAGACTCCACTCCAGCTGCTCACTCTGTGCAGTTAGATTGGTCCTGGTTCTCCATCTGCAGGGGGACTTGTTCCTCTCACCCCACCCCCAGCAGGATCTCAGCCCCATTGCCTGCTTTCTGAAGGGGATCTCAGGAGGCCTGTGGCTTCAGGCTCACCCCTGGCTCAGTGCTTCGGTTCTGCTTCTGGTCTAATGAGAGATGTTCCTCTAGTTTTTGAGCCCAGATCTAACATCCTTGGAGTATCTGTCTATGGTTTATCAATCACTGCCCTGTGATTGGTATACAGTATGTATTTGTATGCAGCTGGGGGTGACTGTACAGAGCCCTCATAATGATTGATGAAGCACCCCTCAGAGCAGTATTGATAACCTGCAGAGGCTGGGGTGGGTGGAGAAACTCCCAGGGGAGATGGTGTGGACAGGAGGGGCAGTATTTGGAGCAGTGCCGAGGAAAGGGTCAAGTGCTGCAGGCAAGAGTAGCAAATAATCCAGACACAGGGGAGAAACAAGAAAACTAAGTTACTTAGCAAATCAAATCTAGTTAAAATAAAAGTTCTATGAAGGAAGTAGCAAAAGGTGAGGTTAGGCCAGATAATGGTCACACCTCATTTCTAGCTTAAGGGATTAGACTGAGAGTAATGGAAAGGCATTTAATTTTTAGCATATCGTAACAGAAAAAAATTGCTACTATTTATTTAAAGCTTATTTTTTTGCTGATCACTGTGCTAAATGCTTTATATAAGTTATCTCATCTGAGACTCAAGCAACCCTTAAAAGAGATATATTATTATACCCATTTGATAGTAAAACAATAGAATTTAGAGTGATTAAATTGTCCGAAATCACATAGGCTGAATAATGGTCAGAAATATATCTGGTCCTGATTACCAGAACCTATAAACGTTACCCTATTACGAAAAAGGAGGGTCCCTGCAGATGAGATAAAGGATACCGACACGGCAGAGGAGCCAACCACGTGTCCTCATCAGAGAGCAGCAGAGGGAGTTCTGATGCACAGTGTACAGAAGAGGAAGGAGCAGTGTGAAGACAGAGACTGGGGTGCTGGGGTCACAGGCAACCAACTGCCGGCAGCACCAGACACGGAAAGAGGCAGGAATAGATTCTCCCTGGCAGCCTCAGAAAGGAGCTTGGCCCTGCCAGCATCTAGATTTCGCCCCAGTGAAACTGATTGTTTTAAGCTACGTTTGCGGTCATTTGCTACGGTGATGGTTGGGAACTAACACAGTTGGTACAAGAGTAAGTTACGCTGTGACCAGTCATTGTGACTCTAGACTTACATTGAGACTCCAGAAAAAAACACTGATTTTGTATGATTATTCTGCAAATGATGTATGAAACTGAATAAAACAAGACAAGCTAGAACAGAGAGATAATTTAGGATACTATGACACTCACCTGAGTATAATCAGGCATTTCAATGTTTACGAATTGTAATTAACATTTCAGCTAAATTTTTATTCAGTGGTACAATTAGTAGGTAGGGATAAATAAGAATGCTCTAGAGTTAATCCATTCCTAGGAGGTGGGCTATCATACTGATAATGTAAACCATCCATTTTGGGGTACAGTTGTCATGTGTCCATCCGTGGTTGCAAACCGAGCATTTTTTCATTTATTCTTCAGGAGTCCATCGGTGAACCCTGTTCTGGTTCTTATGACATAAGAACTTCCAAATCCAAGCTGGGGCATTAAACAAGGTAATATTTAAATTGCTTTATAATTCAGGTAAGCACCAGGCACAGTTTATAATGTGTAATTATAAAAACATTACTGTCAAATTGATGAGCGCTTTATGATTTATTTTCCATTTGCATCATGAGGACTTTGATATGCTAATGCGTATGGCTGCTCCAACAAGCCCTCTGTCTCCTGCTCATCATTCTCGACTCGGGGCCTCTGAGTCAGGCTTTGAAGCAAGTACACCTGGGTTCTAAGCTTGGGAGAGGTGTTTTACCCGAGCTGCAGTTTCCTCACCTCTAAAACGGTACGATGTCATGTATCCAGTGGAGTTGTCAGTGACAAATAAATGTGAAGATGCAAAGAATCTGCTCTGGGCAGAGTCCATGGGCTCTGGGGCCAGGGGCCCAGCTGTGGGTCCAGATTCTGTCACTTGCCAGCACGGTGACCCTGAGCAGTTTCTCCCTTTGTGAAACTTACTCCTGTTTCTTAGGGTAGTGAAGATTAAATGAGGCTACACACATACAACATCTGGTACTTTGTAAGCTCTTTATAAACATTGGCTATTACTATTGTCATCGTTTATACCGTGCCTCGGTGGAGACCAAGCACCTGCCTGGGAGTACAATCTTAGATCCCACATTGAAGGAGACTGGTGGCTTTCTTGGGGGTGTAGGGGAGAGAGGAGGATGGAGCTCTCTCCGGTTCAGAAATGACAGATCTGTATTTGTCGCATGTGAAATCTCAGGGCTGCCCTTTGAATTGCCTGGATTTTTCTGAGGATTTTGGCCTGTTCATTCAGTTCTGTCTTGGCACAAAACTGAATCTTTATTGTGCTGAAAATGCTGGAGGAATAAAATGATGTGGAGGACTGGCAAGCAAACAATAAAGCAGGACAGGGAGGTACAATGTTTGGAATATATTCAAAAGGGGAAAATGTATTATGGTCAATACAGGCATTGTAGGTCATGGATAATGATGAGATTTAAATTCATCTCCAAAGCCTGTGTGACATTGCAGGGAGGGAAGACTTATAAACGACGCATAAGCAGGTCCCATAAAACAGAGCTCATTAAACAACTGGGATTTCAGACATGCACTTCGATAGATAAGGCTTCTCCAGACAAACCTTCTATTTCAGATTTCAGAAATATTGCTAGTTTCAAAGCTATTACAAAATCTCTTTGCTTATTTTTATATTTCAAAATAGTTCCAGTAAGAAATGCTATTTGGAAACATGGTGTAAATAGGAGTTTTGCTTAAACTATTCATCTTTTAAAACAGTGATTCATATCCCAAGTCTTTATAGATGAGGAATCTAATAGTTATAACCCAGAATTTTTCTATGGTGTTAACACATTTAGTATGCATTTTTAAATGAAAACACAACAGAAACATTTGAGGTCTATTTAAGATGAATCTATTTAATTCATCACATATGATCTTCTTTAAAAAGTATTTAGTTGAATAAATTATTCAAAGCCAAATGTATAGATTGGCATAAGATGGATTTTGCATTAGTTCATTCAGTAACTCCTAAATTGGCAAAACACCAAGGTGTAGTACAACACTCTCATCTGTAACTATGAATAAATTTAAGAGATTATGCTACAGAGGAAATCTGAAGATTATAGTAAATAGCAAAGTATTTTCAAATAATGAACCCTGAAACTAACAAAAGTGGTGCAAACCTTTGTGGAAAAGACTTAAAAACATGAATGAAGTACAAAAACATTCTAAATTAATGGAGATACATTATTTGTTGAATGGGAGAATCTGATCTCTCCTTTTTTTTTTGGCCAGGGCTGGGTTTGAACCTGCCACCTCTGGCATATGGGGCCAGCGCCCTACTCCTTTGAGCCACAGGTACTGCCCATGAGAATCTGATCTCTTAAACATGTTAATTTCCCATGAATTAATCTATAATTCAAAGCAGTTCCAAAAAATAATCCCAGCAAAATTTATCTTTCTTTCTTTCTTTTTTTTTTAAACAAACCTTTACAAGCTGACCCATAAATTTAAATAGAAGCACAAATGTTTAAGATCAGATCAGATCATTTTGAACAAGATGGAGGAGTCCTCTATCTATAACAGTCAAAACAAGAGAGGCAGGACGTCTGAAGGCCTAAAAAGGAACTTCATGTTAGAGAAAGGCCGGTCGGTGTGGTGAGGATGAAACATTCAATGACCAATCCCGGGGCAATTACATCACTGTGGCAGGGAAGGGAGGGTTGTCTTAAGATGCAAAACCCTGAAATCACAAAGGGGGATGTGTTAAATATGATCATACTAAATTTATAATCTTATTTTGGTAAAAAAACACAATAGGTAGGAATAAAAATTAAACTATTGCCTGGAAACACATATAACCAAGTAGTAGTAGTAATAATGAATGAAATACCAACAGACTGGTAAGAAATAAACAGTTATGAGAAAAAATGAAAGACGTATTTAAATAGACAATTCTTAGAAGAGGAACTTGACCAATGCAAGAAAAGATGGTCAACTTCATGCTAATCACAAGGAAAATGAAAATTGAAAGGTAATAGATTACATCCATTTGTTTAGCAAGAATTAAAGTGTTTGGCCTTTCCCAGTGCCAGCCAGCACGTGTAGGGACAAGTTCTCATCTACTACACGTGGGCGCGTAGACTGGAGAGCCATTTGGTAGTATGAAGAAGAGTGAAGGATGCATTGCTCATAACTCTCCGCCCAGCATTTCCACTTCTAAGTATATACCTTAAAAATCTCTACGTCACAGGTACCAAGAGAAATGTGAAAGATTTCCTGAATTATTGTTTATAATAAAGAAAAATTTAGAAAACTTTAAACTAATAACAGAATGCATAATATTGGGTTTATTTATGTAACATACATCTTCAGTAATTGAAATGACTTAACTAATTTATAGTAATATAGATCTGAAAATAATACTGATGCATGAGAAAACATATCAAAGAATATATGCAATATTATTATACTGTTATACATTAAAAATATGAAATTCGTGTGTTTATGGTTACAGAGATATTTACTGAGAGTAAAAAAACGCATGTGCCTGATAAATAATGATTTCACAAACCTCATTACTTCGTAGAGAGTTAATTTAATTAGGAGTGGTCCACAGGAGGCATAAGTGTTATCTGAGATGATTTTTCCCTTAAGAATCTTGCAAAGCAAATATGGAAAACTATTAAGATTTGATACAATTTGTTGGTGTTACACAGAGATTCATGTATTCATCTCTATATTTTTCTGGATGTTTGAAATATTAGAAGGACATATTAATTCATTATTATTAGTTATTTATGTAATAAAGTAAGGAATATTATTCTGTAATATCAGAAATTGAAGATTTTCCCTCCTTTAATTTAGATTTTCTAAAATTAAAAGGCAACTTACACTCAAGACGTACATTAATAGAGTACTTTTTCCTTTTAAACACCATTACAAAATCCATGCCATGTCCTTCAATTTTTGGTGCTTTAGATATTAGTCTAGCGTACGTCATCCTTCATCTAATCCTAATAGTCCCTTAGAGATGGATTTATGAATTAGGTAAACTTGTTAGGGTAGGCAGGAAAGTGAGGTGTACGGAATGGGTTGTGTAAATGAACAGGATATTACATAGAAAAATACTGCAAGGTAAGGGTAGCCATAAGTGTCACAGAAAGTTTACGCAAGGAAAGTGAGGCCTGAGCAGAGAAAGTAGGAAAGGAGACAAGGTAAACAAACAGATGCTGAGTAACAGAACACACTACCATGGCAAAGAAACAAATGGTGCCCATGGCCACCGCAGAGAATACAGCAGAAGCAACACACTTCCACTCTTGCATGAGGCCCCCAAAATGATACAGCCAACCCTACTCCCCGGGTGAAATCTCTGCATCTTTCTGCCCAGAAAGACCCAATGGACAAGTAGAAAAGGGACTATGTCTTCTACCAGCAGATGCTACTAGCCCAGGTGCCTCCCAAGGGCTGTTCTAATAACTTGGCCCCCACAGATACTCTACTTTTGTTTTAGGAACAAACAAACATCAATCAGACTTCTTTTATTTGGGAATTAATTATATACCAAAAGTTAGTTCTTCTCATCTTCCATGATGAACACAGTGTGCACTGTAGCTATTGACTGAAATGTTTCCTGACACTCACATTGGAAGATGGCGGCTGAGTAACAGCTTCCCTGTACCTGGGCATGGTGAGCCTGGGGAGATAAGACTCTAGGCATCTCTGGCTGGTGGAATTTGCCAATAATCATCTCTTTGAGGATACAGGAAATCAGCAAGGGACTTCCGGACTCCAAGAGGAGGACAAAAACAGTGAAAAACTGGCAAGTGGCTGCGTGTGTTCAATCAACCTAATCCCACTGGCAACTGTAAGTACAAGCAGCAGTGAGACTGAAAACCAGAAAGGCCTTAGCTGTGAACTGTTTCGGTGTTTTTGGACTTGGCACTCAGTTGAACTGCCTTGGGGAGAGCTTGAGCAGGAGTGTGGAGAATTTTGGGCATTGTCTGGGGCCCCAGAGTGAGCCACTGAGCTAGGCTGCAGGAAGCCATTGTGAGAGAACTGCCCCAGCAAGCTCTGCCCTAAGGGTCCCAGAGCAAGGTTTGGGCGGGAGCTAGTAACCTAGTGACTGATCAGCCTAAAGGTGAGGACTGAGCTGCCTTACAGCCTTAATCCTTAGGGGCAGAGTGAGACTGGTTTTGGCACACTGGAGCCTCGGGCTGTTGCCCTATGTAGAGTGTTGTGGAGTCACAGCTCATAACCTCAAACTCCTGGGCTTGGCACCGCCCAGAACTCCATAAGAGCTGTACCACGACCTCCGACTTGTGACCCATGCCCACCGGGCCTCCGCATGCCCTGACCAGGAACTACGGGAGCCACGCAACCCCATGTCCTCCCTCCTGTATCCTCCATGCCTCTACACTGGCCTGCTCGTCTGGCCAGGGATACTGGTAGCTGCGTACCCTCTGGAGCCCTCCCCGCCTCTGCGCAGAGCCCTTCTCCTGGCCAGAGACTGCTGGAGCCTTGGGCTCTCTGTGCCAAAGTCACTGGGTGCCAGGCACTCCCAGAACCGTGTGTACCACCTCCCACCCTGTTGCTGGATCTGGGCATGTCACATGCCAGAGCTGCTTCCACAATCAGAACTCCCTAGCTGGGGAAGCCCCAGAGCAACTACACAGGGTCACTCCCTACAAAGACCCAGTAACAATAGAGTGATCCCGCTGGGGTCTAATCTTGGAGAGACACGTCCCCAACTCTGAGGACGGCCAGAGGCAACAGTGAAAAACAATCATGAGGCAAAATCAACAGAAACACTCTGGCAATATGAATAACCAGAGTAGATCAATTCTCCCAAGGATCAATGGGGCAGACACAACACAAGATCCCATGCACAAACAAATAACTGAGATGTCAGAAATCGA